>OMLF01010529.1:56390-79563 GCA_900302615.1 Holocentrus rufus
TGGGGGGGGGGGTAGTTCAATTGTGCAGTTGTGCTGGCACAGACTGCACGTAGCACACGCCATAATCAATGATCAATCTACTAATGTTTACACTGCCATTGTCCCTAAAAGTGATTTGTGACGTGAAGTGTGAAGCGTAATTTTAAAAAGCTTCAGTCACTGAGGTCATGAACTCTGTAGCTGCTATTGAAATAATAAGGAAGCACTGGCTCTGTTGCTGAGTCACTGAAATCGCTAAGAATATACCTTTATCAAATATCCAGGATACAACTTAAACAGAAAGTTAGGTTAAATAGTTTGGACAGACTGATGAGATTTAATCCAAGTTGAAATTCTGTTTGAGGCCTCGAATCGTGACCTCATGCTAGTCAGAACAAGAAAAACGCGTGCACACACAGACACACAGACACCGTGACCTTTGCTCTTCATCACCCCCGGCCCACTGAGGTCCACCTTAGCCCAACAACCAGGTTGTGTATTTATCAGGCGAAAGACAGACAGAGTGTGGCGGCAGCGGGGACAGTCAACACACTTCATGTCTGGAGGTTGACTGATTGCTCTCACACCTTTGACCACAAACCACGAGAGGGGCAGAATGCAGGATGGAGGGTGGAGGGCTGCGTTACGTCACTCTGCTAAACGACATTTTATCGCTTTCCTCCTTCGAGGCCATGTCTACTGATCCTTACTTGAGTATCTGATCCTCCTGCTTGGCCTGCTCCTCCGCCAGCTCTGCCTCGGTCACGTCCTGCAGGTAAAGGGAAGACAAAAATGTTTTGGCAAGGCTCGCTTCGAAGACACTGAGTCACTGCAGGAGACGTGTTTGAGCCCTCAGGGAGGTCACAGTGCAAAGTTGGGTCACAACGCTGCTGTCACCTGCTGTCACCGTGGAGTTAAACCTGGGCCTCCAGGCTGAAGGACAAGCAGCCTCATTATCCAAACATGCTTGGAATTTAAATTTGACGCATCTAAAGTGCTGACAACAATGCATGGAGTGACAACATAGTTTCTGCTCTCCACTTTGTTCAAGACCACATGACTCAGTGGTTGAGTCTGTCCATGCAACTCGTGAATCTATAGAAAAACAAAACAACGGCTTAAAGCTTGAACTGGTGAAGGAAAAAAAACAAAAAAATAAAAGACTATTTTGAAATGCATCGGTCTGGCAAGCAGCTCTTATTGTGAGCTACTGCTCCCAGTGCAGACTCACAAAAAAGTGAAGGAAAAATAAATAAATAAATTAAATATTTTAAATATATTAAACAAAGCGGGAAAAGGAAAAAGGCCTTTTCACACAGTATAAAGGTAAGAAAATATGTACAACCCTTTATAAATATTTAAAAATGAAAAAAATTTAATTTATTTATTTCACCCTTGGATAATCTAACACTTATATATCACTAGTCTGTGATGTTCAATAAATTCCAGGGGTTATTTTGTGATGAAGTGTTACGTCCACTTTCCCTTGACCTGCCTCGTCTACTTCCACTCCAGTTACTGATTTCGTACATTTAACAGAACTGTGTTTGACTCTGAAGTTTTCTGTTGATGTTTCAGAACGTTGAAAAATGTTACCAAACTCTGTTGCAGCCATGCCTTAAGTGGCTCGACGTGACGCCAGCTTTTTGTTTAAACACAATGAAAATGCTTCAGGTTGGATTTTCCTTTTAATGCCTTTTCACAACCGCCCTGCAGGGTGAATGAGCACCATTATGTTCAAAAGCAGGTTAGGTGTCAGTTCTCATCCATCCAGGCATGGCGCTGGGCGGGGCGAGTCAAGTTTGCTGCATTACTCATTGCAGGAGGGAGCGAGATAATATAATAGAAAGAGGTCAGTCGTATTAAGTTGTCTGGCATGACACGGCATCTTTAAATAAAAACATGACACAGCTGACAGAGTTAAAAAAAAAACATTTTTTTTTCCGACGAGTCAAAACTTGAAAAACGAGTCAAAACTTGCATCACTGAAAAAGACACTTGACCCATCAAATATCCTAAATAACTGCAGATATCTGTAATTTTTCTTTCTTTCTGTAAGTTTTGAAATAATAGTGTCAGATATCTCAAATGTGCTGTTCATGTTGTCGCTGACTGCCGCCTCCCACTTGCCGTAGCTTTTTATGATATCTGCAATATCATTTTGATTTGTCAAAATATAATTCCAGTCAGTTGTAATAAATATTGGTCCTGCTAAAAAAAACGCTTGCCATACTGAAATTGACAGATGGCCACTTAAGGGAACAGTTACTAAACTACGGCTTCAAAAACTGGCATGAATGAATCAACAATCTAGTGACAGCTTCAACAAATCCTGCACATAACAATTTATAGCAGAGCTGCCATTTAAACATTTTTTGTATCTAAGACAATTGCACAAAGATATATATATAGGTATAATTTGGTGTAACAAGCATATAACCTGAGCAATGGAAAAAAGGTACTATGGTCTAATGAGTTTATTTCCATTTTTCGTAGATTTTTTTGTAGAATTGCTCTGCATGGTGGTGCAGTGAAGTCAGAAATGCTTCCTGTGGCGTTTGCAATCAGCAGGTCTAAGTATCACAGAACAACGCGTCCCGGCAGGGCGACGTGTTTTTATCAGGTAATAATGTAGTGAGGGTGTTTGTGTCCTGTGAGTCAGAGGGCAGTGTAACCCAGTGTCTTCTTACTGCTTCAGGAAACGCTGCAGGGATTACGATTTCACAGTTTTTCCTTATGGTTTATCAACAATGACTACGGCACTTTGTTACGTGTCCAGAGGCATGTCAGAGCATTTTAGTGGAAAAGAGGTGAGGGTGTCAAAGGATTGGAAGAGTGTTATAAATCAGTACTGCTGCTTCAGTGATGTGGGTTGTCACTTTAGAAAAGAAAAACACCACAATAATCATCTGAAAAAACAATCTCAGCAAAATTGAAGGCAATAACCTTTTTGAACCAACATGAACACATGAAGGTGGTGTTTCTTTTACTGGAACTGAAGTGTAAGTGAAACTAGATTTAAAGAGACATGATCTTTATTATTTTGATCTAATTTGTTTTTTAAATTATTTTTAGATTATTTTTTAAATTGTATATATTTGTGTATTATTTATTAATATTTATTTTATTTGTTTTTTTTTCTTCAATTATATTTAAAATTCAAGGAAATCTACTGTTGGACTTAAATGCTTGATGTTCCCAAAGTCAAATAATCGTCAAATAATCATGTTTTTTGCCCTTGTACCCACATATGAAACCTGTCAGATCTGAGGGAACATAACCCGTGTGGAAACCATGCGGCCTTCCTCCTCCCTTCACACCCTCTGAGTGTCAACGTCGCTCACCAGCCAGACGGCGATGTTGGAGTCTGCAGACCCGGTCACCATCTTGTCGTCCTTGCGGCTGCCGTGGAGACCCCACACCTTGTCCTGGTGGGCGTCCAGCGTCTTCACACACTCGTTGGTTTTGATGGTCCACAGCTTGACCAAACCATCTGAGCCACTGGGGAGTGAACACAGATCAGGGTGCAGAATTAGAAGAAGTTTCACTACAGATACAGCTTTAAAGCTTCACATGACCTATATTGGATATTGATCATAACATTTCTTTAACTCCATGGTTCCCACACTATGTCAAATGTAAAATCCCCTGACTTTCCCATGACTTTCCATGACTAAAATACTGAATTTCCATGATCTATATACCTAAACTTTAACGGGGAACCCCGGACAGTATAGGTGGATATATATTTTTGAAAGAGTACTTTAATGCCCGGGAGGAAAGTGAAAGTACCTGGTGAGCAGCTGAGTACCTCGGCTTACAAAGATGACCTTCAAAACAGACGCATCGTGTCCCTCAAACGTCTAAAGAAATTAAGAACAAAAACAGTAATCAGACTGGAGCCACTTCCCTGCAAAAAAACACAAGGCAAATACTGAGTTTTGTTTACATAAAGGCACAGTCGGGTATCAGAATGAATGCGGTTTATGACTAAGACAACAACATTAATGTCAAGCTCCGGATTAAGTGATAACTTAATCCCTCAGAGGTGTGACACTGATCAACTGTGCAGAACATTATGTCATTAGTCTGATGTAAGAAGTGAGTCAAATGTGAGTAAATGTCAAGTGTCTGTAAGCGATATGGACTGAAAATGAAATATACACTTAATTCATAATTTATTAATGCTGATGATAATGGTTACTTCATTTCTCTCACACACACACACATACACACACACACACACACTCCTGTTCCCCTGCCCCACCTTGAGGCAGCTGAAGTCCTGCAGGCTCCAGATCTTGGTGGTGCCGTCGGCAGAGGAGGAGGCCAGCACCTGGTCGACAGGGGAGAAGCAGACGGCCCAGACGCCGCGACGGTGGCCCCGGAAAACCCCCAGCAGGCCCAGGTCCCCGTCCCCCGCCATGGACCACAGCTTGGCCGTGCGGTCCTGGGAGCCCGATGCCAGCAGCTTGTCATTGGGCGACACCGACACGCTGTTGACGTCCTGGGAGGGTGGAGGAGGAGGAGGAGGAGGAGGAGGAAGAGACGGGTGAGAAAACGAGGAAAACAACTTCATATAATGTAGAAGTGTGACAGGAGCTGCACGAAGAGACCACAAGACACCACAAGTGGCAAGGAAACACCATGTCCGCATCCACTGACCTGACAAATAATTTAAAGGGGTAGTTCACCCATTTTGAAAAACTTTTATTTCACTTATCCCCTAGCTGTTATGTAGGACAGTGGTGGTGCAAGACAGCTTCAGAGCTGCTGCTAGGTTCTTTTTTTTCACTTTGATGGAGCTAGGCTAATGACTCCTGTAGACTTCAAGTCTTTATGCCAAGCTAACACAAAATGCTAACTATAGGAACCAAACCAGTGGACGTACAGAGGTGAAAATGGTATCAAACATCCTGTCTCAGTCTGGTTAAGTCAGAAAAAAGATATTTTGCGCAAAACGGATTATTCCTTTAAGCAGATTCAAATGGTTAATACAGCCACAACCTCTAATTGTAGAGTTCAAGTACAAAAAGCATACAGAGGAAACATAGGCAGCAGATAAAATGTAGGTGTGTGAATTAGAAAATGGCAGGTTTTTGTGAAGATTTCAGACATGGGTGGTCTCAATCGCAAAATGGCAGATATAGTAAACCTGGATTTGTGCATAAAGTTTGGTATCAAATGGACCTACAGTACGCCAAAATATAAATATGTGCGCTATTACATTAACATCGAGCCAATATGGTGAGTCAAGGACTCGTGGTTTCTAGGAAAGGAAGAAAGAAATAAAGAGAGAAAAAGAATTAAAGAAAGGAACAAAAGAAGAAAGTAACAAAGAAAGAAAGAAAGAAAGAAGGTCCACTAAGGTTCCAGTCTGGATCCGTAGTCATGGGAGTTTACAGGAAATGAAATGTGAGAAAGAGGAAGATGATGAAGGGAGAATGGAAAGATAAGGGAGCAGGACAACAGGATAAAAATAGATGTTTTTTTTTTGTTTTTTTTTAATCACGTGTCTCGTCCACACACGTGACAACACACCGACGTCCTTAATAATTGATCTCCTCATCCTGAACATTATTTATTGGTCTTCTTGCAGTATCACATGACTTTGTCACGCTTCATGTCTTCCAGTATATTTGGATTGCTTGGGAAAGTTTACACCATGCTACAGTTCAGTGCTGATTCAAGGAGTATCAATTATGGCCTGTGACCTGCGTCAGAAGTGAGTGGGCGTGTCAAGAAATTTCAATGTGATAAAAATATACTCACTAACAGTAATCAGTTCAGTCAGATTTTCAGTCACTTCCTTGTGAGAAAGGATAGCGGTTAGCGGTAAAGCAGAGTTTATGTACTGCCTGACTCACCTCTGTGTGTGTGTGTGTGTGTGTGTGTGTGTGTGTGTGTGTGTGTTTGTAAGAAACCAGGATGAAAGGGCATGGTGGAATGCAGTGAGATTGTATATGAAAACAAGCGTGTATGAATCCTATTTTAGGAATATACTTTGTGATGAGTAACCTAATTTATTTTATTTAGCCAAAGAATTTCTTCAAATTTCAGACATCTCTATTCACACTGCATGCAGGTAGGCTTATTAAAAGGACAAATCCATCCTCAAATATTCTTACCCTGTTATAGATCATAAAATTGGAGTTATTTTGAGGTGAGGAGCTATAAATAATGAAACTGAAATTGTCAACATTCACAATGCGACCGCAGAGGCGACTGATGTGCAGTGAATGACTTTCTATGACTTTAGTAATAAATATTTTTAAAAAGTTCCACATTCTTCTAATGTGCATCACAGGTGACCTGATCAAGGCAAAAGTAAAGGACGACTCCACAACGGTGCGTTCAAGGAACCTCCGGAGCCACATTTTCTTTCAGAGAGAAGCATTTCCATAGATGTGGAACTAAATTTTATATTTTACATGCATCCTCGACTACATAAGGAAGGAAAATAGCACAATATGGGCTCTTTAAACCAAGTGTCAATGGAGTGTAAGTGATAATGCGTTTTTTTTTTCCTTTTGAGAGCAAGGAAACAGTGAAAGGAGAACAATCCCATGCTGAGTCAGGGCCGGTTGTTTCAAATTTCAAGAAAGCCGCCTGAGTGAGCGGACACTGTGTTTGACGCTCCACTGACAGCACGTGCACAGAGACGCACGCTGCGGCTGCATTGCATTATGGTCTAGAAATTGGCACCTCTGCATGTTCTGTGACGGCTTTCTCCCTGCACAACTGTTGGCCATTCAGACAAAATATTTATAATCGTATTTTCTAATAAAGTCGAATAAATCTAAGAGAATGACTTCTCCTTGAGTGCAGCATGTATAAATCCACAGTTTTTTTAAAGATAAGAAGGCTGAACTGAGAAATGGAAGCTTTTCTTCACCATGTTTTTATGATTTAAACCCCCAGCCTACATGAGCCAACTAGCCTGTGTGTGTATGTTGATACATATGTGTGAGTCTTTTGTCTGTTTATGCAACAGTCTACAAATGGCAGCATTGTTTTCTTCTTCTTCTTTTTTTTGTTGGTACCTTGTCGTGTGCCTTCTCAGTGGTCCGGACAGTCAGCTGATGGATGTTTGCTTCTGCTGTACCCAAGTCTGCAGGGAGGTCCCACACCTTGACCGTACAGTCCTGACTGCCAGACACTATGAATGATGCTTTCATCCTGCACACACACACACACACACACACACACACACACACACACACACATACACAGGCAGATGAAGGGGAAAACAGTATCATTAGCTCCTGTGCAGCTTAAATCCCCGTTCCGGAATTTCCTTTAAACAAGATTAATTCTCTCTTTCCTTGAACTTTCCCCAGCTTAATCATGAATCTGGGCCTGCATGCCTGATGGTTAAAAATTACTGTTAAACACACGGTCAGATTTCAGGGAAGTGAAGAGAGTTACCGTGAGCAGGTGATGGAGCCCACGGCGTTGGCGTGGCTGAAGCCCTGAGCCACGCAACGCACCCGACCGCTGGCAGGGTCCATCTGCCACACACGCACCGACTTGTCCTGCACACACACACACACACACACAATTGTTGTTATGGTTCTACCTGGGGTCTAACTGAAAATTGCCACCATAAGAGCCCTGGCAGCTCTTAGTTTTAGTGCTCACCTTGGCACAGCTCGCGAAGAGGGAGCCTTTTCTGAAAACGTCCAGTGAGAGGACGGTATCTGTGGGGGGAAAAGGGCAACAGGATTCGTACAGCTTTTAAAGAGTGAAATTCAAGCACTTTTTCCAGGATAAGCAATCATTCTTTTCCAGCAACCTGAAGTTTTCAAGATACAGTCTCTAATATTGAATTTTTCATTGATTCAGCCCCTTGACCGCCATTGTTTTGGTCAGAAATGTGCACACAGGGTTGAGTGAAGTGAAGATCGAGTGAGCTAGGTAGATGAATGCTGTCTGACTTTTCTAGCGACTTTCCTTTTGTCAAATGTTTTGCTTTTTTACATTTTTACATTAGTCATCAGTTGTGTGTTGGTTACTGTCAGCTTAGCACAGTGGACTGTTTAAATATCATACTTTGCCTGATCTGTTAAATGGAAGGTTTTGGAAATCCTTGAGACTATATAAGGCTTTAAAACTTTTGAATAGCCAATCTGATTCCACTTTGAATTTATACTCAATGTAAACAAAATAAACAAAACATTACGACTGGATCTCTTTCGTACCTGTGTTTTTATTTTAACACTGGGCAACTGAGGAAAAAAATCTAGAACTTCCCTGGAATATGTTCAGAATTGATGCACACTGCTAACCTTGAGAACACAACATTTAAAATCAAGCACTTTCCAGGCTGTCCCGACTCTGTATGAACCCTGAGGCAAAGATAAGATAATAAAGAAAACAAAGGCGGTGTGGTGTCAGGCAAGATTAATGGAAGACTGATGACACCACATCAGTGGAACCTGCCCTGCTGGAAACTCGCCACAACACAGATCCTGACAGTCTGACTGCTGTTGATCCTCGGCGATCGCATACTTCGGATTCTGGAGCCTCTAATGACAGCTTCCATTGTCTCATGCAACTCGGAAAACAAAGCGATGTGAATGGAAGCAGCACACACACACACACACACACACACACACACCAACACCACACCGTCCAGTCTCTCAGTGCTCTGCTGCCCCCTGCTGGCTGACCTGTGTGTCCGTAGAGGATCTGGCAGCTGTTGGTGAGCAGCTCGAACACTTTGAGCTGGCAGCTGTTGGTGGCCACCACGATGTGGCTGTCCGCTTTGCCCAGGAACTTCACGTCCAGCACCTCATCGTTGTAGCCCACAAACTGCAAGACAGGAGAGGGAAACTGTGAACAGACCTCGATAAAACAAGCTGAGAGCACGGAAAGTCATATATGTAGTCTTCCATGTGCCTGTGAGTCTTGTTAATATGTGGGTCAGTTTCATAAATGTGCTCTGAAGGCAGATCTTACAAAATGACATATGAGGAAATTTTAGGACATTATTGAGAAGGCTCTCATGTGCAATCCCTCAATATTTTTTTACTCTTATTTCTTATAAATTTCTTCATTGTCCTATTTACTCAAAATACGGCCTGAATTGATTTTGGTTCATAAACTTTGGGCTCACTACATTTAAGGCGATGAGACATAATATATTCTTCCATTATTCAAGCATGTTTGTCATCAGTATTAATGCTGTGTAGCTGCAACTCAAAGTATTTTCCATCTAGAAGACAACTGGGAAAAAAAACTGCAGCCCCTCGACACAATTGAACAAAATCAGATGGAAGTGCACTAAGCCGACATCGTCCATTTCAACAAACTCAGCATCAGTGCCTGGATCATTCAAGGACCAAAGACACCAGAAATCCATCCCCCATGCCAAAAAAACATCCAGAATCTCATTCTGCGCCCACCTGCTGCTGCGTGGCGAGGCTGGGCAGCTGGTACAGCAGTATGTTGTGCTCTGCGGTGACGGTGGCCAGTCTGTAGGAGGTGGGCAGGGGGAGGAGGTAGGTTAAGCTGCGGGGGTTGCTGTCTTCCTCTTCGCCCTCCACAGAGGCTGCAGAGGGAGCTGAAGGGAGGTTCTCTGTGTAGACGCATCGCGCTGTGCTGGCCTCCCACACCCGCAACACACCTAGAGGAAAGAGAATGACAAAACCACTCAACATGGAGCTCTGAAGAACTGCTGCCCACAGGATAAACATCTGGGTTCACGCATGGCGATACAGATTGATCAGTGGGGTCAGGGCACGAGTCTCACCTTTGCTGCCTGCTGTGATGAAATGCAAGCCTTTGCTCTTTACTCCAATCTGAGAGAAGTCCTCGTTCTCTGGGAGCAGCACAACGCCCTCCACCGCCTGGAGACAAAGAGCAATGAAACATGTTGTTCAAAACCACAGCTGATAATATCTAATATAATCACAGCTTCAATGTTTCTCATTCAGACAAGACACCAGCATTGCTTACTGAAGAATATAAAGGTCTTAGTTACAGCACACCAGTCATATACCTCATAGACCGGGACAGTTTTCTTGGTGGTCCGGGTCTTCAGATCCCACACTGTGCAGATCTTATCTCTGCCAGAACTGCAATGAAACATCAGCACACAGTTACAACCATGAAGCAAATTATATATTAATATAACACACTTACTGAGCAAAGAAAGTATATGCATAAATAAAACTAATACAACTGATAAAACATTAATAAATGAAATAACAAATAAATATTTTGTCATATAATATTTTTGTCTGTACTCATTTGCCAACATTTGCAATGAATGTATAAAATGTTACCACACTAACAGAGTCAGAGCTACTTTTTATATAATCCACATTTCTGACTCGTGTGCTTCTCTTAATCTAAATCTCTACTCTTGTGACTGGTATAATTTAGTAAGAGAAATCAATAAGGGGTAGGGGTTTTAAGCTGGATCTAACACCTCATTGTGCCTCATTAAAAGAAAAAGTGTTCCCAATATTCTGTATATTCAGTGTGCTGTGCAGTCATCAGCTGGCATTTCCTTCCACCTTGACTGTGACTGACGGGTGCCAATCACCCGGTGGTTATGCAGTACCTGAGCATGGTGCCGCCATCAGGGCTGAAGGCGAGGGAGGTGACGGCGCTGTAGTGGCTCTGAAGCACACACACACACTGGCTGGAGCGCAGGTCCCACAGCCTGATGCCACAGTCCTGAGAGGAGGAGAAGAGCTGCAGCAGGCTGATATCCGGGTGGAACTGGACCAGGCTGCACAGACAAGCAAGGACAAGCTAGTGACACTCAGCTACTTTTTTCAGTTTTAAGTTAACAAGGCTCGACTAACAAGATGTTTTGGTCTGAAACAATATTGCAAATTGAGGAAGACATTTCAAAACACCCAACCTATGTGCAGATGATGAATTAGTTTTGTGTAATTGCTGCTACTCAGTATAGTTCATTATTAGCACCCTCTGCTGATCAAAACCTTGAATGAAATCAATTATCGTTATTCACCTCCTAGTTCAACTAAAGATGTATACATGTGTATACATGTAATAAACAGTTTCCTCACCTAAATAACACTGACTAACCAAGGAATGACTTTCAGCATCATATCATCGCTTGGCTGAGCGTGCAAGTTGTTACACCAACCAACATCTGTAGATACAAATTATTTTAGGAAATAAGTCTTTAGGCATCTTGTGCTGCACTGATATCTGGACTTACTGTACAACTCCAGATGACCCTTTCAGGTTGTGAGTGCAGTACTGCTTCACTACATCCCACAGCTTAATGGTGCCATCACAGCCACCTGCAAAAAAACATGAAGATAAAGTATTAAATTACAAATTGTATATATATTACAGATTACACAAAATTATGAATCACACAATATACAGATCCAAAATCATTCTCATTAGTCCAGTGTTAGCTGACCTGTAGCCAGCAGCGTGGAGGTGGGGTCGAATGTCATGCTGGCTACTGGGCTATTGTGAATGGCCTTCCAGGAGCGAGTGCACTGAGCCTGCCTCCAGTCCCACTGTTTCAGCAGCAGAGCCCTGCTGGCCGTCACCAGAATCTGTGGTGGGAGACAGAGAGCAGATACAATAAGTAAAAGGTGGCATCTTCTGTAGTGTAATATTAGAATCATGCTTGTGTCAGTGGAGCTACGCTTGAGCTCCTTTGCCTAAGTTTATGTGAGGCAGTGCTGTGTGAATAGTTTGATAGTGACCAGCAGCTCAAGAGTTTGCTTACATCATCGTCACAGCTGAGTGCGAATGACGTGATGTCCTCCTGATCATCCTGCAATCACAAGGACAGATAAGACAGTGAATTTTCATGATTATCCAGTGTATGTCATCATCGAATTAAGAGATAAATTCCAGACTCACCTGCTCAATGCTGTGGACAATCTTCCCTGTGCTGATTTCCAAAACATTGACACGTGATCCACAAGTGCAAAAGATGTGCTTTTCATCTTTGCTGATCTGGAGAGAAAAAAAGGAAACAGAAAGGACATGTAACTCAGCAGGTAACACAAACTAGCTAACTTACAGCAGTATGGATGATATACGGAGGAGCTGGTAGCTTTGACACAACTCACCTGCACCTTCCCTCCTTTGTAAAACGGTTCAATCTTGCTGGAAACTGCATAACTATATGGGAATAACAGAAATATGATGATGAGCTCTATTTAAGTTTCAGCTAAGCTAGTCGTTTAGCTTATGTCCGGTAGTTAGTGAGGTATGTATCTCTACGTGCAATGCGTCAAACTTACTTTGTTTTGAAACGAAGATTGGCGGTTGCCATCTTGCTCATACAGCTGTGCCAAATTTTATTTTTTGGCAGGTGAAATAATGAATCGATTACTTATTTCTCATACAACACGTTGGCAACGATCAACACATCCCGCATGTTGATAAGTGAGTCGCTCACATTGTACGTCATCGGCGCGCACGGCACTGTGATTGGCTGGAAGATTTTCGGTCAGTACCGTCAGAACATGTAATTACGCTGTATCTCGTAACATAAATAAATGTAAGATGGTACTTATAAGGAAATCAAAATTCAAATGTAAAATTTATTTTGGAGATGTGATAACCGGAGCTTGTGAAGAGACTTTGATGTCTATACCCGTCTCATATCCGCCATTCAAAACAATGGACGCTGCTAGAGAGAGCTATTCATTTCGCCCAAAAGTTGTTTCACACACACAGAGGCAGGTTTGATGCTAGAACAGGACAGAAAGGGCCCGCTCCATAATGAACACCATTATCCCAGTGGTTTATATAATTTAGTGGTTTGACTTGTCAGTGCGCATGGTCCCTCCTTGATGTTTGGTCAGGAATGTTCATGTATGTGTTGCATTGATAATGAGGGTGTGTTCCCTGTGCTACACGACTGTGACAGATATGGAGTAGCCGGCACCAGGAATGGAAACAGGGTGAGCACAGAGGACGAGCATGGTGAGTTGAGCTTTGTTTGCTTTGTTTGTTTGTTTGTTTTTTTAAATGGATGCGACTTTATTTTTCTCACATTGCGCTCAGGACGTTCACGCTTACGTCAAAATTTGAGCTACGCCCTTAAAATTTCAACAGCAGGTATTTATAATTTTTGTCGCAAAAAATACAGTTTGCTTGTGCTTTGGCATTACGCTGTTCCATGGCAGATTTTTCAGATTAAATATCTGACTTTACTAAAGATCGGCGAAGAACTGTCAAAATGACAAATGTTAAGTGCCACAAGTGTTATTTAATCCCTAAGAAGCATCTTATATCTACTTCAACGTGTAAAAGTGCTTTTTGTTTGTTTTTCTGTTTTATTTAAGTGGTGAGGAGAATAAACGCCTGTTTTTAATCACGTGATCAGTCATATGTGTTTCCAGAACAATTCTATTGTTATTTGTCACCCCTTGCATAGGGGTTGTATGCAGCTGTAGAGTCAAGGTTTACCTAAGCAAATAGAAGAGTCACCTGTTGCATGAAGGGTCACAGTCTGCCCATCTCATCACCTACCGCAAAACTACTGTTGGAACCCAAGAGATGTCAAACATTATGCGGCTGTCATGTAATATTCCCTTAAATATGATATAAGAATACACATTAACACATCTGAATAAAGTAGTGATATTTGAAACATCCAGGCGGACCCAGAAGTGTCAGCGCAGAGCGGGGGCTATGATGTGGAGCTGTTTGTGGACCCTCCTGACTATGACCTGATCTGCACCATATGCCAGGGGGTCCTCAGGTGCCCAGTAAGAGCCGCATGCCACCACATCTTCTGCAAGAAATGCATTTTACAGTGGCTGAAGAGGTACTGAATATGCCCAACCACAAACATGGATCAATACCACCGGACAAGAATGTGTTAAAATTGTACTGTATTGCATTGTTATTAATCTCCAGTCCATCCTGATGGCCAGAACTAATGTTTATGTCCCCCCTAGGCAGGAGACCTGCCCCTGCTGCAGAAAGCCTGTTAACCAGAACTTGATCTTTGTCATGTTCAAGCTCAGCAAATCTATTGGACGCTTAAAGATCAAGGTAGGAAATTCAAAATTCTCTCCCAAATTCAGAAAATGATGACTCTATAAAGATTTGTCATGTTGTATTTTGGTTTATCTCCCTTCCTCTAGTGTAAGAATGAGATCCGCGGCTGCGCAGAGACCTTCTCCCTGTCAGAGCAGTTCTGCCACAGCATGAGCTGTCTGTATGAGCTCATCCCCTGTCCTTACCAGGGCTGCCGGGCACAGCTCCTCCGCAGGGACCTGGACACCCACTCCCGCCACTGCGAGCACTGGCGCCAGCCCTGTCAGATGGGCTGTGGAACGGTGCTGTCCCACCGCACCCAGGCCCAGCACAACTGCTACAAGCAGCTGAGGCAGGAGTACGAAGCCCGGCAGAGGAACCACAGGGCCATCGCTGCTGCCCTGCAGAGGAAAATGAGGAGGATGCAGAGCACGATGGCCCACATGAAGAGGCAGATAGGGCTGATCTGCGAGAGCCTGGAGGTGATGGATGATCTGGAGGAGGTGGAAGAGGAGGACCTTGGAGAAACCAGTGGCAGCTCCAATGGGATGCTGGGCAGCAGCAACAGCAGCTCCTGAGAAAGGCCCAGGGTCCTGCTGTGTATAATTTGAACATGTATATAAATTCTTTGAGGGTGTTTTTGATGATGTAGGTAGGTATATGATTGAAATGGTTGAATATGTAACAATTTTGCTCTGTTGCTTTATGTATATTTTGTAAATAAAGCTATTAACAATACACTGTTGTCAGTTCCCCTTTTCAATCTGTATTCAGAGCAGTTACTACGATTACTAGAGTCTGTTGAAGATAATGGACGATCCTCAACAATAATAAAACGCATCTTTCAGTGGAGTTCACAGATGACATCTAGAAAACTTACCTATTCATTTCTAAGGCTAAAACAAAATATGCCAGCAGGGGCAGTCTATGTCACGTTCTCTCCGAATGAAATATCGCGATGACACAATCCAATAAAAACATGGCGGAACTTGTCACGGGTCTTCTTCCTGTTTAACAGATCACGTAAGTAGATTGTGGATTTTATTTCCCCCCATTAAAATCTTCCTTTATCTCACGCATCGTTCCGCTAAACATATTAAATAAACACAGAAAATGACGATAGAACTTATTACATCAAAGCAGTGAATATATTTAGTTCACGGTGAAGTGAGATTAGACGAAAATTGTACATCTTCAGAGAATGTCCGGAGCCTTTGATATGGCGGCGATGCTCGTGTTCTTTGAAATTAGCTGAACTGCTTAACAGAAAGGTAAATAACGTCTGTTGATTAAGTTCTTGAAAATGGTATTTAACTCCATATCGTTTATTTTTCTTGCAGCAAATGGCGGACGACGCCGGTGGTAGAGGAGGTTTTCGCGGAGGTTTTGGTGCCGGTGGCCGTGGTCGCGGTCGTGGACGCGGCAGAGGCCGTGGCAGGGGCCGCGGTGCCCGGGGAGGCAAGTCCGAGGACAAGGAAGTGAGTAGATGCATGTGATCTTAAATTGACGTTCAAATCTATTATGAATATGAGGTGTTTATTATGATCAGTGAACCTGCCTGGAAGCAGACTGTCACAGGCGATGGGAGTTGTTAACTTGGGGTGCCCTCTCTTCCAGTGGGTGCCAGTCACCAAGCTGGGCCGTCTTGTCAAGGACATGAAGATCAAGTCCCTGGAGGAGATCTACCTTTACTCCCTGCCCATAAAGGCAAGCAGCATCTTAATATCATTACAGTGGCTTTCATCGATTGTCGTGCCCCAACATTAGTCCAGCTACAAAGCTTAAGGGGCATCAGTTCCTAATTGTAGACAGTATTTAGTAATCACACAGGTAGACATCATATAGAAACCTGTACAAAAAGGCAGAGACAGTTCTTTCCATTTTCTTTAAATTCAGTGAATATCAAAGCTTAAGTGCTGTAGATGTGTTCAGTTTTGACACTAGTGTGCTCATACCAGTATAGAGTTATTCCAGTTATTCTATGATATTCGTTAAGTAAATGTTCAAAGGTTCAATAATTTTTTTGGGAGCCACAGTGTAATTAAGAGGATTTTACTAATGTTTTGTGTTTACAGGAGTCTGAAATCATTGACTTCTTCTTGGGCTCTGCTCTGAAAGACGAGGTGCTGAAGATCATGCCTGTCCAGAAGCAGACCAGGGCCGGTCAGCGCACCAGGTTTAAGGTAAGGTTCATTGTTAAAACCTAAAATGTGGGGCTCCTTGTGACTGTAGTACTGCTTGTAGTCCAAATGTGATATACTCAGACTGTTTCACATTGACATGTCCTCTTCTATAGGCCTTTGTTGCTATTGGTGACTACAACGGCCACGTGGGCCTGGGGGTGAAGTGCTCCAAGGAAGTGGCCACTGCTATCCGCGGGGCCATCATCCTGGCCAAGCTGTCCATTGTCCCTGTCAGGAGAGGCTACTGGGGTAACAAGATCGGTAAGCCCCACACCGTGCCCTGCAAGGTGACTGGTCGCTGCGGCTCTGTCCTGGTGCGTCTCATCCCCGCCCCCCGTGGTACTGGTATCGTGTCCGCCCCTGTGCCCAAGAAGCTGCTCATGATGGCTGGTATCGATGACTGCTACACTTCTGCCAGGGGCTGCACCGCCACCCTCGGCAACTTCGGTAAGATTGCTTACCGAATTACTTGAATTCGTTGATAGATTTCTGCCACTTTAATTGATTTATTTTGTGGGGTGTTTCTCCTAGCTCGTTTCAGCTTCATCTCTTCAGTGGTGTTGCTGTTTTTTTTATCAGGAGAGAAACAAAATGAGCATACCAAATGCACGGCAGAAAGACTGTCCTTGTGGTCTCTCTGTTCCCTTTTCTATGCTCTACATCTGTTTTCCAGTGAGGCTGCAGCTCTGGTTAAAACAGCACTTTGCTGGATCCTAATGTCTTTGTTTTGCTTTCCCCTCCCCAGCCAAGGCCACCTTTGATGCCATCTCCAAGACATACAGCTACCTGACCCCTGACCTCTGGAAGGAGACTGTGTTCACCAAGTCTCCCTACCAGGTCAGTAAAGAAACTCGATTGAAACTTTGCACTGATTTTGAGGATGATGTGGTGTGTAGTATGAGACTGATTGTTTTTTTTTTCTTTTGCAGGAGTTCACTGACCATCTGGCCAAGACTCACACCAGGGTGTCTGTGCAGAGGAACCAGGCTGCTGTCCAGGCCGCTGCCTCCTAAACTTTTGTACAGTGGATTCGTTGAATAAAACGTTTTGAAACACCACAATAAGTCTGTTTGATTTGATTCCTTTGGTGCATAAATAGGCTTTTTGAAGTCATGATTGCAGGTGTGCCGCCATTAAAGAAGCACGCAATGATTTTAACTATCATGGGTGAAGCTTAATGTCACAAATTGACAATGGGGATAAAGCAGAGTGAAGTAAATTAGTGTGTACAACAAAGCTTGGCTGCTAAGCATCAGGAAAATGCCTCAGCAGTCACCATGGATGACTGAATAATTCCTACCATTTGATTTTTAAATCACAGCATGGTCTTGCCAATCGAATTTTCAGTCTTGTTCTGTGGGACAACCCCTGACAATGTAATGCTTAACTTTTATTTAATGAACTGAAGCTGCATGAAAACATTACCACATGACCACCAAAATCACATGAAAACTCAGTGAATTTGCAATTGGAATTTCAGGCAATGAATTGGATCTTTAAACACTTAGGTGTGATAGCACTACTGTGCTGAAAAACATCACCTGTTCCCTGTCAAGTGAAATGACAACACTAACACCAGACATAATTTATAAGGTTTATTTTACAATTATTACACGGGACAAACTTAACCATTAAAGACCAGCTGTATTCTTAAGCCTGTTGGGCCTGAGCTGCCATCATCCTTTCTTTCTGCTTCATTAGACATTTTCTTCCGCTGGCATAAGCTCCCAAGTCTCCATCTGGAAAGTGGCAGGTCATTAATTTTACAACAATTTTTGCATTGCAAACAAAGCTGCTAATGATATCTAGGCTAAATTTTCAAGCTGCACAAGAAGCATAAACTTGAAATAAGACTGAAATAAAAAGCATGTCATCCATGTGATTAAAGCAGGGATTTTCTGTACATTAGAATGTTTGATAGACAGTAGATGTTGAATAATGCCCAGTGTCGAATGCTTGAATGACAGTAATTTAGAAAACTACTAAACCACTGATGTTCGCATTTTCTTGCCTTTGCATCACATGCTCAAGTTACAACTTGCCTATAGTGGAGTACTTACAGCGAGACTGGAAGGCCTTGGTCACCTCGTTGAAGTGCTGTATTTCCTTGGAACAGTTCTGCAGGTAGCTGGGTCCTTCCCTCTGCTGGCAGGCCCTCAAGCGCTCCTGGATCACCTTCACAATCTCCTGGTCCACCTTACTGAGAAGCAGAGGCACAGCAACACTAAACGATGCTGTACTCATCCTCAAATAAGTAATGCTCCTTTAGCTTACAGGGCAATCCAATACTAGTATAAGACTGCAGTGCGATAATATTCTTATGTTGTATGCATGCATTTTCTGCCGACCTTTTTCTTTTAATGGAAATCTATATTTACAGCAAAAACACTGGACTAAGTACTTGATTGGTCGTTTATTACCTTATTGCTACAGTATAAAATAATGTTCCCAAAATCAGGAAAGATATATGTACGGTGGAATACATTTTGCGACTATCCAAGGCCAATTCATCTGTTGCAATTAATTCATTTAGTCTTAAACTAGGGATGTTACTACTGTAATAGAGCACTTACATCAGACCTTATGGCTCCAATGGTTCACACAAAAAGACTAGAAAGCAGATATGAACGATGACCATGTACTTACTAGTCTCTCCTCCACTGCATCTCTGCCTCATAGTAGCAGACAAAGTCTCCCTCCTCGCACTCTGTCAGGTCAGGGACACGGCGGAACTTCTGGTGGTAATACACCGACTTGTTGTTAGCTCGGATGCTGTCAACAAAACCTAGATGAGTGCGCAGACATAGTAAAGTTTTGTTAGCCTTTATAAGCCAAGTTAAAGTCACCTGCACTGTGTTCCTGCTGCTTCTGCGTTAACGTTACTTGAATTTCAAGGTGTAGCTAATGTTAGCTAATTTAACGATAGGCAAATGGCATGGATGATGCTAACGGATGCTAACTATTCAAGCTAGCTAGAATTAGCTATCCGATATGTAGCCTAAAGCGACAGTGTAGCTCTATAGCTTCCATAAAACACAGCCATTGTAAGACGGAGTTATCAATGTATTATGTTTTCCAAGCAACAGCGACAATATCGGTTAGCTGTGTTGTTGTGCTGTCTTGGTTAGCCCACCTCTGAATGTGGTGACAGGGAGGTCTACGGAGTAGTAGAAGAGTTTAGACACAATCAGGGCTGGATTTGGCAGCGCTGTCTGTTTATCCACAACTGGGGTCTTACGAGGAGGCTCCGGATATGCATCTTTATCAAAGTCTGCAGGCATTTTGCCCCAATTTGAGAAAAATCCTACAGTTCGACCTCGACTGCTCTCCTCTAGAGATGGCGCATGCGTAGTAGACTTAACATGGCGAATTTGGAGGTCAACTGTTTTTAATCTTAACTGTGACCAGTATTTTTTGCATTACTTTTTTACTTTATCATATCGGTGAAAAATCTGATTTATCGAGCGGTTTTAATCCACAAGGTTACGGGTTTGTGATCCTTCTGTCTCGTTTATTTATATAGAGGTCGAAGGTAAAAGGTCACGGTTGGAGCTGTTATACCCATAGTGAGCCAGTAGGTGGTGCTGTGGTACAGGGGCTGATAACGAGCAGCCTGCAGAGCACAGTACAGTACATACATACAGTAACGTCAGTGATGATAACCGTAGACTACATGCCAACCAGTACATCTTTTTTACAGCAACCATTTTGACAGTAAGTAGTAGGATTAACACAGGTGTTACCAATGACATTAATTAAGGTTCTGTTCCATTTAGATCTGACGGAGTCAGGGTCCTGCTATTATTCATGCTGGCTCACTGGAAAGACTCTCCTATACTTAAATGGAATGGAACGTTAATTAACGTCATTAGCAACACCTGTGTTTGCCCTGTGTTTACCGTTTATTTAATGTCAAAATGGCTGCTGTGAAAAAGGTCTATTGTCGGTTTTCGTCATTATTGTTACCGTGAAGTTCATCAGGGAAATTGGATAGGAGAATTCAATTCAATCTGTCTCTACTTGCATTGACATCAAGCCCATCGCAGGTTCCCTTCATAACCATCTAAACATTACTCTGAAATTGACTTGGTTAGTGAAATACATAATCCCATGACAATGCTGTCACAATACTGTCTCTGCAATCAGACAAGTCACCTTAAAAGACTAATGCTTCTCTGGCTGAGTATATTAAAACCATTAGATTGTTCTAAGAGTGCCAAATCACCATTGACCAGAATGCAGCTGGTTTTCTCATCATTGACAGAGATGTGTGTTCCAGCTATGAGATAGTGAGCAGACAGTGGGTGGTACTGCACCTATGGGGCCCATCAACACCACTTAAGTACCCTTAAGTGAGGCCCTGAGCCCCAGACTACTCCAATGCAGGAAAACCTGCACTTTAATGAAATGTAGCCTATAGATGCAAGGTGCTATGAATATGAATATCTTGAATTACAGTTACCTTGTGCAGAATAACAAATGCATTAATCATCTTGCTTATCTTCATAAATGTTTGCTGAGACCTGGCCCCTGCAACAAGAAAACACTTAGCAGTATATGGCAGCAAGAGACATCTTTCACCATATATGCAACTCTACTATATAGCACAGTTTTTTTTATTTTGGAAGGTTCTTGTAATCTCTTGGGGTAAATAATCTTAGTTGTGGCAATTCTTCAAGTGCTTGAAGGCTTGACAATTGAGGAACACAAGGAAACGCTATTTTGTCATATAGGACTGCAACCTTTTGCTGATATTATCACATTTGCAATAATGCAGTTTTAATGAATAATGTCACATGGTATCATTTCTTCCTTTTCCCACTCCCTGCCTTCCAACAGATGGTTCCTGCTCACTGGGCCGCCCCGCCACTGAAGACCTGTGGGTGCAACTTTTTCCCTCCTCCCGCCTTCTTCTGTCAGAGCTTGGCAGCAATTGCCTTGTTTGAAAGTGAATACAGCTCCTTATCTGAGCCAGCCACCAAATTAGAGCCCTTACACTGAGTATCATCTTAAGTATGAGGCGTCATCAGCACTTGTTCCTCTCTCTTTTGCCTGGACGGCGCACACGGACATGGTCAGTGCTGCTCCTGCTTTTTCTGCCTCTTTTCTCCTCAGAACGATACATTGGTGTCCATTTTCCTTTGTCTCCTGTTTGTGTGCATGTGTTTTATTTCTGCATTTGGTCATTAGAGATTTGTAAGGGTAGATGAGCGTGTTGTGAAACTGTCTCGTCATGGCTGCCTTTGAGGACACCACGAGGAATGCTCTGATGGCGACTACTTTGCTGCACGTGGCATCACAACTTAAGGGTTTTCTTGTCCATTTTTTTCATCCTGGGCTGTAACAATCTTCCAGCTTTTTCTGAATCATATGACACCAAAGAAATCCAACTGGAAAATAGAAATACCTACTCAAGAGGTCATTCATTTTATGCCATTTCATAAAAAGGACTGAAGCTTAAGGCCTTTGATTGCATGATATTTTTTTGCTGAAAGTTTAGTGTCACAGCCTATTGTTAGAGAATGTGAAGATTTGAACTGGAAGAGGAAGATCAACGGCGTGGATCATGTGAGTCAAGGTTAAGGTCAACATACTGTATGTCATTTTTCATTCATCTACAATAAGAGATTTGATAAATTTGGACTGTAATCAGTATAGGCATCTTTCTCCAAGACTTAAGGGTTTCTCCAGAAGTACCCAGGCAGTGGTGATGTCATTAAGCACGTAGTGATTCCCATTCAATCCTACAAACTATTCTTGCAATCTGGTAAATGTCACAGTGCCATGCAAACATATGTCCCATAAACACACAGAGGGTTGTCAGGATAAACAGATGTATGAACAGACGGTTGGATGGTATGCAGGGGTTTAAAGTTTGGGTTCGATTTCATGGGGATGTCCGGGTGACATATACATGTTTATTGTCCGTGTGTGTGTGCCATTCCAGTCTCATCGTAAATTCCACGCCCCGCGCCATGGGCACATGGGGTTCCTGCCTCGAAAGCGTAGCAAGAAGCACAGGGGGAAGGTGCGCACCTGGCCCATGGACAACCCCAGTCAGCCCGTCCACCTCACTGCCTTTCTGGGATACAAGGCTGGCATGACTCACACCCTCAGGGAGGTGCACCGCGCTGGAGTCAGTATGTACCACTGGGTGTGATGGGTCACGGGCTTAACTGTCTTGTTGCTCTCCCATATATGCTATTTGTTAAATCTGAAATACCAGAAATGTCTATTTTTAAAAATGGTGAAAACTCCCTTTACTGATATAGGCCTTTACTGGGTTATTGACAGATAAAAATCTACTGCATGTCTCTAACAACTGCCCGTGTTTCTCCAACAGAGCAGTCAAAGCGAGAAGAGGTAGAGGCGGTCACAATCATCGAAACGCCCCCGGTCGTCGTGGTGGGGATTGTGGGATATATTCACACTATCCGTGGCTTGCGCTCCTTTAAGACCATCTTTGCCGAGCATCTCAGTGACGACTGCAGGCGCAGATTCTACAAAAACTGGTGCGTGCTCGTGACTGTACATGGATGCATTGATCCCGTGCACAGTCAGTTTATCACAAGTAATGGAGCCTCGTTGTGTTTCAGGTACAAGAGCAAGAAGAAGGCCTTCACCAAGTACAGCAAGAAGTGGCAGGATGAGAACGGCAAGAAGCAGCTAGACAAGGATTTTACTCAGATGAAGAAATACTGTTCAGTCATCAGGGTTATTGTCCACTCCCAGGTGAGCCAGCATTTTAAAACTCAGACTGAGAGGCTATTCATGTACCATCCTGCAACCCTTAGCTTTGCATCCAAATTTTTTAAGGGTTATACTAGGTAGTTGCATGTGATTTCTTTCCCAATCTAATATTCAGAAACACAAACACACAACTGTAACTCATCAATTTCAGCAGGTAAGTATCATGGTATCCAATATCTGCTCTCCACTCACATCAGTCAGATCCCATAGGTTATTCAGGAATGACTGACAGCTAAATAAACCCTGCCCACCCCCCGATC
>OMLF01010529.1:79586-95172 GCA_900302615.1 Holocentrus rufus
GTCAAAGTTATCCACCTGACCACATGCAAGTGGAAAGAAAAGCCCCCCCATGGCTAATCCCTGACCACCACTCTGCTCTGTCTGTTTATGAGGAGCGCTGCAGTGTGGCGTTTCAAATGACAGTTTAAAAATAATCCTGACTGCCCACCCAAACTCTGTCCAACAGGAAACTTTTCTGTTGGCAGTAAACATTATTGAGATCAGTCGAGACCACTCTTAACATTACTAAAATCTGTGCAAGTAAGTTTCAGCAAGGGGTTTAGATGAAGATGTGCTTTTAAATATCAAACATAATGTTATCACTGAGGTAATTAGAAGATGATCTCATGCTGAGTAATAAATCTGAGTCATTAAAAGACATGGCTGGGGGATAGATTATAACTGCATCTTCAGAGCTAGTCTTGAATGCCTGCTGTGAAGCCAAAAAAAAAACCTTGAAAAAAGACCTTGAACAGATTGGAAATTTGTATAGAAATGTAAAATGATAACAGTGAACAGTATGTTCTGCGCTTTATTTCCTCCCTGGCAACTGAATCAGAGTCACCCAGGACAGCGTGGCTTTTTAGTCCTCTGGACCTCAGCTAGGTGTTGATTAGGGTCTTCTCTGTTCTGGTTTCTCCTTCCTCCCCCTTCCAGATGCGTCTGTTGCCCATCAGGCAGAAGAAAGCCCACATCATGGAGGTGCAGCTGAACGGGGGCAGCATCTCGGACAAGGTGGACTGGGCAAAAGAGCGCCTGGAGCAGGCCGTGCCCATCTCTGCTGTCTTCTGCCAGGATGAGATGATCGACGTCATTGCCGTCACCAAGGGCCATGGCTTCAAAGGTAAGACTGCTCGAGTGCATGCTGCTAGTTCAACAAGATCTCATCACACAATCAGTCAGTTCAGCCTTTTTCTGCCCCTTTTGCTGCCAGGTGTGACAAACCGCTGGCACACGAAGAAGCTCCCCAGGAAGACCCACAAGGGCCTGCGGAAGGTGGCCTGCATCGGAGCCTGGCATCCTGCGCGTGTGGGCTACACTATCGCCCGCGCTGGTCAGAAGGGCTATCACCACCGCACTGAGATTAACAAGAAGGTGAGCTGCACACCGGACAGTTTCACCCATAATCCATGTTATGAAAGATGTTCTTCAAACTTGTTGAAATTTGTCCTACAAAACTAATTAAAAATGACTTCTGGGATCTCCCCAATTTCCTGGCTTCCTTTCCGGCTTAAGAATTTCAGAAAATTTCCAGACAATACAGCAAAGAAGGTGTAGTGTAGCATCCTAGTACATTTTGCATCCTTGGAGTTTTGGACACACACAATTCTAATGAAATTAGCAACAACTCATCAGTCAGGTTGGCCAAAAATTAATCCAAATACTTAATCAAATATGAGCCGTTTGGCAGCCTTTTGACACACTTGAATAGAGGCCTATGAAGAGCGTCTATAACCATTGTAATACTGCCAACTATTTGTGTAACCTGTCTTCACAATCCACATGAATAAAATAATTTATTTCTGGAAAAAATGGATTACAATTCCAGCTTTAACATACTGTATATTTCTCCATATATATAAGGCTAGAGGTCTTCATTTTCCTCTTTGTGTTGCTAGATCTACCGTATTGGTAAGGGTGTGCACATCCAGGATGGAAAAGTGATCCGTAACAATGCCTCCACCAACTACGACACCAGCCAGAAGACCATTACCCCCATGGTAACATCGTCTTTAGATGCACCAAAGAAACGAACACATGGATTATCAAATTTAACAGCAAATGAAAACTCTTCCTGAATACTTTTTTATTCCATTTCTGTTTTCTCCTTTCACCTTCTTTTTTTTCTGGATGTGGTCCTTGTAGGGAGGCTTCCCCCACTACGGTGATGTGAATAACGATTTCGTCATGTTGAAAGGCTGCGTGGCCGGCCCCAAGAAACGCGTTATCACCCTCAGAAAGGTACGATGTCATTCTGAGAGACTTTTCTTAGATCTTACTGGTAAATAAATAATAATTACTTATATCAAAGTGACTACACTTCAGTGACTTATCAACTGCACCGGCATCATGTCATTTACTTCCAAGTTGAAAACACTGCAGAACTTTCCAGCACATCACTGCAGGGATGTTTGCATCTTTGTGTTTTCCTCCTCTTCTCAGTCTCTGCTGGTGCAGACGTCTCGCAAAGCCAAGGAGACCATTGAGCTCAAGTTCATTGACACCACCTCCAAATTCGGTCACGGCCGCTTCCAGACCGCTCAGGAGAAGAGGGCATTTATGGTGAGTGTGAGAAGATCAGTGTGTGTGCATGTAATAGATTTGGATTCAAGGATTCAGGTGAGCAGTGGGAGGTTATGTGTTTGAGTCATACCAGTATTTGTAAGGTTGAGCATGCATGTGTGTCTCATTTTAAGGGTTTATTTTTCTCTTTCTCCTTTGTCGATGTTCCTTAAAAACTATTTTAACCTCTGTCTCCTCTGACTCTGGTTTACCTGCAGGGGCCACTGAAGAAAGATGCCCTGAAGAAACTGCCTGAGCCTCTGCCAGAGGAGGCCTGAAAAAGCTGAGCACACTCTTCTCACACACATCAATAAAATTGTATTTCCAATACAGAGTATTGTCGATCCATGTGAGTAAGAGAAAAGCATTATAGTGATTTTTAACTGCATTTGTAGAAAACCAAGTTTGATTTGATGCATATCTTGCATTTTTGCATATGCAGTTGAAGTTCATTCCTTAATAATAAACTCATAGCATCAAATAGTTATTTATTGGTCATTAATAAATCCATAATGACATTTACACTGCTCAGAAATGACATGCACCCAGGTAGTCTAACATGAACCAAGTGCAACACTGAGAACAATTTCATCATCGGCTCCGTGTTTTTCACAGAATCTAGATGGTTCAGGCATCAATTTTTTTCAAACCAGATGTTACCAGCAGCACTCCGTTCCAACGTCTTCACAAGGACGTCTGCAAGAGATCCAGCAGCTCAGTCTTGCATCTTTTGAGCGGATTCTTTGGCGAGGGTTAAACATCCCCTCTTGAAAAAAAAAAGTGTGCTTTCTCTGCTGTCCTCAGCAGGATTATGACACAAGTCTCAGAGATGCCAGGTCACTGCTGCTCAGTGTTAAACCATGTCTCTCTGCGTGCCTCCTTACCTTACATGTGCCAGCTGCAGGTGTGTACCCTGCTCTGGTTATGCCGAACACGTTCAGTTGTAACACCAAACTACCGCAGCTTAAGAATCCATTATGGATCGATGCCAGTAGCCACGTACTGGCCATGTGTTACATTAAGGTCGTGCCATCTGCGGCCTCAGTGGGGCGCTACTCTGACAGGTATTCCTGGGACTCCACAGAGGACTGGCGGGACGAGGAGTGAGCAGGGGACTGGTGGGACGGAGGCGGGTTCTCCAGGCCAGAAGTCATCAGGGGCAGGTAGAGATCGTCCATGTTGGGCATGACAAACACTTTCTGTTGAGGGTAAGAGGATGACAAAACCTTGATAATAATTGAGTGCAAAGGCCAAAGAACATGTTTACAGTAAAATGTGCATAAAATGATTCTGCTTTCAGCTTCAAAACCTTGTGTGATACTTGGTGGACTCACCTGGAACTCGCACTGCAGCTTCCTTTCAATCCACTCAGTGACGTGGGTGAAGGTGACCTCCCTCTCGCCCAGCATGGGACGCACACGAAGGTCTAACCTGGGGGGAACCTGGAAACTGTACCTGAGAGAGAGAGAGAGAGAGAGAGAGAGAGAGAGAGAGAGAGAGAGCATTGTGTAAAAAGAAAATCTGAGAATTGTGCAAAAAATGTGAACAAGGAAACTCGGTCAGTACCAAATCCTGTCAGTAGGCGGAGGCGGGATGTTGATGACCAGAGTCCCGGAGAGTTCCAGGACCTCCACGGTGAGCATCAGAGGCATGTTGGACACCTCCACGATCTTTTTCTTGATGTACTCGTTCTCCGTGGCCTTCTGGAAGTACTTGGACTTGGCAATCTTGTCCACAAACCTCAGGATCTTCCTGCTCGTGCTGCCACCGGCGTGCCTGGGTCAAGACAAGGACAGCAGCACAATTGTGCCGTTATACTGAGAATCTGTAAGTGGCAACGGTTTGATGTTTATGAGCATGCAGCTTGCAGATCGATTCCACAGTGAATTATGATCAAAGGCTCATGATCTCTACAGAGGATGCTCTATTTCTTTGTCAACATGGTAAATTATGTATCATCAACTGCATCTTGCACTTAGCACACTTACACCGGGCCTAGAGTAGGAAAAGCTATTAAAGGTATTCATTTACCCATCAGCCCCTACTGGTGTGCTTTTATCTCCCAGAGATCCCTGGGGCTCAGTGGGAGGGACTTCCTCCTCGTCAGACGACCCTGCGCTGGACGACTCCTCGTCACTGTCCGCCAGTACACACAGCCTCGGTTTAGAGCTGCAAAAACAACCAAGAGGTGCCTTTTAATTCAAACTACACAACTTAGAAAGTATGTTCAACAGGAATAAGGGGCTGGGATTGGCCTTACCCCACTTGGCAGGTCTCTGGGACGCTCTGAGCTTCAGCCCCACCTTCTTTTCCAAGTTTGCACAGGTTCATCTTAGTCTCCAGGGTCATCTGAAGGCAGCCGGTGTACACCACCTCCAGCTCCAGCCACAGGCCTTGCAGGAAAATAGGGAAGGAAAGAAGAGAGAGAGAGAGAGAGGAGCAGCTGTAACTCTTGATTATCATTGAAGGATCCAGGTGAGACTTCAGAGAGGTCAGATGAGTTCCCGCCGGTTAAGCGTTTCTTCATTTACTTTGACCCGAGGCTCGAGTTAGGAGGCTGAGCCAGTATCTCCGCCTGATCCGGCCTGGCACCACGTATGTTGTCACAGAGTGGAGATTAGACCGATAGAAGACAGTCATGTGCTCTGGCATGTTATTGCGGGTTGTGCTTGGTCAAGCTAAGAGGATTGCTAATCGCCTGGGTGGGAAACAATGGAGAGGGCTTTAGGGCGGCTCTATAATGATACAAATGAGATCGTGGCCTGAGCTGACTGCAGGAAATTAATATTACCCCAAGTGTGTGTGTGTGTCTGATAGAGAGAGAAAGAGAGAGAGAGAGAGAGAGAGAGAGAGAGAGAGAGAGAGCGAGAGAGAGAGAGGCCAGATGAATGGGATATTAGATGAATTACAATAAGTTTGCAGTTAAAACTATGAACTAAACCTTTATTACCTTTAGGGCATGAGTAGATTGCACACATACACACACAAACCTTTGCGGTCCAGTGAAGGTTTGGAGGTGCTGAGGACCTGAGGGAGGCAGGTGCCCATGTCCAGCTCAGCCAGAGTCAGCTCATTCATGAAGTACGGCAACTGCAATGGGACAAACAGAACCGTCAACTAGCGAGCAGGCAGCTTCCAAAACTTCCAAAATTTAATCTGTGTGAAACAAACAAGAGGCTCCACTGGGGCAGCTAATTACCTCGGCAAATGAGCAAGAAAGAGAGCCCTGCAGTGTGTGTGTGTGTGTGTGTGTGTGTGGAAGAGACAGAGGAGTGAAAGGGACGGTGTGTGTCAAAGAAAGGAGAGAAGGAGATGAGTAATGGGATGCAGCGGTGTGATGACTGCTCCTCTGCTCTCCTCCCTCCTCCTCCCTCTGGAGCCAAAAGGAGTGCAACATCAGCAGACTCTCTCTCTCTCTCTCTCTTTTTTATCACCCCAAAAAAGGGCACACAGTGAAGACACCTGCAGTGATGATGGGATCATGTCAATTGACCCTGTGACACCGAATGAGGAGGAAGATGCTTTAAATATCGCTGCCTGCTTATAAGTGAGGCATGTCATGAATCATGATGACACTGATGGTGATGATAATGATGAGTGAATATGAGTAGTAACACCACTCAATTTGTCAGCCAAGGATTTCAGTCAGCTATTTCCCTTAAAACATAATATAATTTCATTTTCTGTCACTCATTTTATGAGACCATGCAGTTTTCATCAGGGATAATGTGTGGCCAGACAGTCATTATTTGCAAAATAAAGCCCAACAGGGTGATAAGGAACCCATCACAAAGTGGCATGGCCTTGTGTTACACTACTGTTTTAATTAATTTTGCAATAATGACCAGCTGGCCATACATTATCCCGATTAATACAGGATTATTTATTAATAAAATGACATGGAAAATTGATTTGAAATGTTTTCATGGTTTGTTGATCTAGCTTACAGTCATTGTGAAACCATGCACAACCATGAAGAAACAAAGCAAAGGTAAATTATGGAGTTTATCATTTAGAGTTTAACTGACTGCAGTATCCCACGATTGACTAATCAGAATGAAGTATTCTAAAGAGAATAAAATAATAAACATGGATAAAGCATGAAACACTACATCTGTTCCCTGTTCATGCTGTATATTCAAGAAAGCAACTCATCACTTCATCACTTCCCCCTCTATCCTTCCCTCCCCTCCTCCATCCCTGCCTCCACCCATGTCTGCTCAGCCTCACCCTGATCTTGGTGAGTTTCCTCTGGATCTTGTGGGCCACCTGGTCGGTCCAGTATTTCTCCCGGAGGAAGTCCCAGAAGATCCTGCCCACCAGGGAGTTCACCCAGGTGGGCTGGCCCTCCACGGGGCATCCCGCTGCTGCCCCGGCCTCGGCCCCAGTCCTGCCTCCAGAGCCGCACTCCTCACCCTGGATCTGCGTGGGAACAACAGAGAATAATGTGACAAAAAATGGTTCAGATAAAGCTCACGTGTTTGTAAGCATTTTCCACAAGTTCCATGATTTTATTTTCTCCCTGGAACCAAGATAGAAGATTTCATTTTGACTGCTACCCCTCATCATATAATCTATCCTTGTAATCATCTCCCTAGCAACCACTGACTATTGAAGCAGACTCTCATACTGATTCTGCATCAGCGCCGGTCTCTGATGAACACAATCCCAAGCCAGGATTAGCAACTCAGTCAGGTACTCTGCAGATGCGCTGCAGTCTGTCTGTTCCTATAAATGACTTTCCAAGCCAGTTGATATCTGATATTTCTGCACATTGACACTTGGAGCGTTCGGTCCAGTCAGCATGGATGCGTTTGGCTGAGCCAGCATCTCGGACGAGACCGGCGTCACTGCAGAACAGTGCGGTGGAACAGGAGCCGCTGTTGACCTGGTCTGATCAATCATGTTAGAGGATTAGCAACAACATCCAAAGGGTCAGTATACAGTGTCAGAAACAAAGTTCAGATATCCCCGGACGATGGGGAAGTCTGGTGCCAGTGGAACCTGAGACTCCAAGGTAAAGTCAAAATGGGTCATAATGCGTGCAGCCTGCAGTGATGTGATCCTGGGCTTGATTTTAGACCTGAAACCCAAATAAAACTGTTTCATAATTTGCCATTCCAATGTATAGTTTGTTGTCAGTGCTTTTCTATTCACCTTCTTGTGGGCTGTGGGGCTTCCCTGGTCACTGTGGGAGGGGCTCGGGGTGGGATTGCCACTCTCTGAGCCAATCAGATGGGTCATGTAGGTGCTGTAGTCCAACAGTAACCTCGCTTTCACAGCCCCAGGCAAGTCGCGCAGCTCCTCTTCACTTCCTTTGACAGAATCTCCACCACCCAGCGTGTCTGAGAGACAGAGAGAGGATGGGCATGGGAAGTATGCAATATTAAAAAACTTTACACCAGCAATAAATCAGAGGTAAAAAAGTAAGGAAAAAGCTGTGTGGATTAATTAGTTAATTAGCAACTCTTTCAAGTTGGGGGGGGGGGTAAGACTTCCTCTTACCTGTCTTGCAGTCGTCCTTGCTCAGGCTGCTCTTGGTTCCAGCTCTGGAGGCAGACAGGAAGTGCTGGAACCACTCCTCCTTCTCTCTTCCTGTACGTCCGAACAGGTAGAGGGTGACGGGGAGCTGCGGGTCCGGCACAGTCTGTCTCTCTGTCCTGTCCTCCTCCTCCTGCCCTTCCACCAGGCTCTCCTCCCCAACCTCCCCCTCCGCCAGGACGACGCAGATGGGGTATTTCTTGTTCCACACCCTCTTGCGGGCGAGCACAGGAGGCAGCAGAGACACCTGGTATGAAAATGAAGCATGAGGTGTCTTTTTCTTTCATTTTGCAAACTTTGCAAACTCAAATCCTGCTGACAGTTTGCCATCGCCAAAGAGACTCATCTTATTTCCCCACATTGGTTAGATTGAGTGGAGGCATTATCCTGTTGTCTTAGTGGAAGCTACTCTACCCTGCCTCGATGTATGTCTGGGACAGCAGCCAGGTCAAGCTTATCCCGAGCATCATCACCTCAGTCATAATCCGTCTGGTCTTTCACCTCCGTGTTAGATGACAAAGTGGGTGCAGAGAGATGAGGCTGAAGAGTTTAAGGTGAGAGGTCACCTTGTCTCTTTTTTCTCCCCTGCGTAGGGACCGGCATGCTCCCCTGGGACCCACTGGGCGCGTGTGTGTTTGTGTGCATGTGTGTGTGTGTTTGCGGGCACACTGACCTTACAGTTTGCTAGCTGGTAAGTGCGTGAGCGCACAAACACGGCCTCATGGGGTGTCTCGTCGAAAGCTGCCCGCCGGGGGATGTTGGCACGTGGGTGTGCCAGGCGCAGCCGGCTGCCCTCCAGGGTGGCGTAGACAGAGTGTGTGACAGAGGGCTGGTAAGTCTCTGGATCATAGCTGTACACCTCATTCATCCAGCCCTGCAAGAAAATTATGAATGCATTTATTGCAGGACGATAAAATTATTGCATCACAGTTTAACTTGCTGCAGCTGGGGCCATTTCAAAGTTAACTATTAGCATTAAGCTTTAAAAGATCCATTTTCATTTCACAGTTGTCCTACATTGATAGCTGTCTTGAGGCAGTATTTAGGTATTATCAGCTGCAAAATATCTCATGTAAAAAAATTCATGTAAAAAAAAATCTCCATTAAACACCAGTTGCACCCCTTTAACAGACTCAGTGTCCATAAACAAAACCTTTATGGAAAAATACTCATAATACAAAAAAGTCCAGCAAACAATTTGCCACAATAGCAAAGACTCTACTCCTGCAAATGAAATCCTCAGTGAGCAGTGCAGCGACAGTGTATCTCTGTGGGAGGGGAAACATGAGACATGGCAGAATACATCTGTCTCATTTAACACTGTGGATGTGTCTTTGCAGTGGTTGCAGTCTGCTGTCGCTGGCTCCTCTCTCCTCACACACTGGACCTTATGTGAACTTGATAACACTGTGTTTACTGACGCAGCCAAACTCACTCTCAGCTGAGCCGTCAAGAAGTGATATGAGAGGGCTATTATGGAAATAATCTGCTTTCTAGACGCTTAACCTACTGGGCTTATGGGCAGACTTACACAGTAAATACACCAATATACTGTATTACCCAATCAAACACTATTGATAAAATCATATTCAGTGCAATCCAATCCTCCACGTGGCTGTTGTTATTTTGGTTCTAATCTGATCCTCCACAAAATACATTAAACCTTCAACCTCATTGGTTCCATGTAGACAAAAGTACAAAAGACCCACCTGAGAGGTTTCTGTTCATTTGTTCAGAGCAAATTATAGTGAAGCCCACTGTATAAGGGTCAACACCATCATGCTGTTTCTGTTTACCTTCACTGCTGACTTCATGGCTGCATGTTAATTGAAATTTAGATTTTAGGGCTGGATTAAATCATGAACATCTTAGAAGTCTGTGTTAAATCCATCAGCTGCAACTACTGCATTGAACTGTCCTTAAAAAGTGAATAACGACGCCCGTTTCAGACACAGCTTCTCATGGCTCGGTCCTGTTTTAGTCAGCTAATTCCGAAAATTAATTTAGCTTGAAATTTCACACCTGCAGCAGCTGAGGCCTCACACGCACACCCACAAACACACACACACACACACACACACACACACACACACACACGCATGCAGTGGTGAGTGCCAAAGTATTTAACAAAGTTGGGTGTGCGCAGGATGAGCAATCCTGTGTGACAAACACAAGGAAGCTGGGCCCAACAAGAGGACATGATCTGAATAAAGAAGGAGTCAGCACTGAGCTGTGGTGAAATTACACTGCTGCAGCCTTGGAAGCCTTTAGCCATGAATTCACTGGGGCTGAAAGAGAGAGCATGAGACAAGGAGACGGAAGCAAAAGACCAAAAGAGAGACGCACTCTTTAAAGCCACATGGTTCTCTCTAATCAGCACCTGGCCTCATTTGCGCTCTGCTGGACTTAAACAAAGGCTTACTACGCTGCAGAGCACTGTTAACAAAGGTAGTGATTATCATAGCCTACAGCTCTCATTCATATTCATGCATACACCAACTTGTGAAGGATACATGGCCGATTTTATTTTGCATCTTGCAAAAGAGGAGTGAAGTTTGGATCAAAAGAGAGACAGGATCCAAAGTCTGCATCTCACTGTGTTACATGTGTGTGTTGCTTTGTGCATGTGAGCGTGCACTTCTGTGCTTACCTCGATGTTTTCTGCCTCCCTCAGCTCCCTGTTCAGCGGATCCGTGCACAGGGTGCTGGGCTGTTTGCTTCTGGCGGTGGAGCGTCGAGGGGCGAACATGAACACCACCACCAGACCCAACATGAACCCAAAAGCCAGCCCTACGGACAGTCCCGTCACATAGGAGGGCAGGGGCAGCACGAAGAACCCGTATGCTAGGAGGCCCACGCAGAAGAGCCAGCGAAGAGGCACTGAGGCCCCAGAGACCATGCCCCGAGACTGGGAAGAGGGTCCACGGTGCACCGGACGGGATCTACCTTGGAGCTCCACCACCTGAATCATATCTCCGTAGGTTTGGATCTCATAATGGCTTTCTCTGCTGGGGGCGTGATGATCTGGGGACAGAGAGGATTTGAAGGAACCCTTTTGGAGTCTTCTCAGTGGTGTGTCACACACACCTCTATGCTCACCTTCAGTTCTCCTCCGGCATTTAAGGTGAGTATCTGATCCCCCATCCTCACTGGTTGGCGTCCTGCTCCCTTCTCTTCCACAGCTCCCTAAGGATGATGGAGAGTCCCCTGCACCAGAGGCCCTCCCTTGCTTGGGGCTGCCAGAGCTTTCATCCCCCATGATTTTGCTGAGCATGCTCAGAGGGTCCTGCATAGCCTCGGAGAACTTCCTCCGCGTGTCCTCCAACTCAGCAATCAGCGAGCTGCCTCGCGGCTCGGTGGGAGACACGCTGCCCGGGGAAGGAGGTGACGCCCAGCCATCGTCCCCATGAGGCCTCCCTGCTTCAGACCTGGCCCCGGGGATCTTGGGCTGGGTCAGCTGCTTCCAGGGGTGCATGTTCAGCTTGGAGTCGGACTTGGAGAGGTTGACCTCTGGCTCGCCCCGGCGGGAGATCTCGGTGGACAGGGACTTGACCAGGCTGAGAAGGGGTTTGGATCTCAGGGAGCTGCTCTCTCTGGGCTCCAGCTCGGTGGACGAGGATTTGACTAGGTTGGTGGTGATGGCCAAGCCCGCCGATGAGGCCGACAGGTCAGCCAGGGAGCCTGGGGAGGAGGGGGAGTGAGGTATGAAGAAGGGCTGGGAGCGGTGGCCCTGGCTCAGGTCCAAGTCCATCCCCAGGCTGAAGTCGGGCCTGCTCTCCCTGGCCTCTGGTTTATCTTTGGAGAAGGCCACGCTGGGGCCTTCATCGCGCCGGTCCAGGCTGAAGATGAGCTTGCTCTCCTCCATGCTGGCTGTCCCCTAAGAGCTACGATGAGATAGTCCTGATCAGACAGACCAGGCAGCAGACGCCTGTGAGGTTGAACATGGTGCTAGAGCTGATGCATCTAGACCTAAAACATCCATCAAGTTGGATCCTGGAAACCTAGTGAGGAAAAAAGAAGATGTATTCAAATGTAGTTGTTGTGAGTTTCAACAAATCTCAGTGATAATGTTTTACAATTATCCAGCCATACAGCGAGGCATATAACGCTAAAGTGTGTGTCTAATTGGATGTCTTGCAGGTCTAATTATTTTTTAATGCACAAGTCTCTCAGTGCTGCAGGCTTCTCCATCCTGCACTGGTTACTGATGAACCTCGCCACCACCATCTAGTCAAAACAAGGGCTGTCAGCTCTGACTCCTTGCAGCTCCCTCAACTCTCTTTACCTCATCCTGTCAGTTTACTGAAGGGCTTAACAATTAAAGCAAAATATTATGAAAATTCCAATATGAACAAGTGCAAAATCCAAATCGCAGCAGCTGCATCTTTTTGATAAAATGTGTGACGAAATAATTCAAGTATTGTGGTGCTACAGAGATGCCTCAGTCTGCAAATCATATTCTCCAGATGTAATAAAACTATAATGCAAAAAAGATCATTCCGACTAAATTGTATCGCCATTGCAATATCTGCCAAAATAATTGCAATATGATTTTTTTTACCTTATCATTCAGCACAGAATCACATGCTAACCACTCCTGTTATTCATTTGACTGCTCCACTGACCTTACCTCTTCCCCCCTCCCATCTCCTCCTCCTCCCTACTGCTTTTCTAATCTCAACTCCGCTCTTTCTCGAACCTCCCATCTCTGCAACTTTGTTCTAATGTCCTCCTCACTCTCGCCTCTCCCACCATAAGGCGAGCGGCGTGTGTTGCTCTCCCTCTGTGCGCTGTCGAGTCACATCAAGTCTGAGTCCGAATGTAAATATAAATAAAACAGGGGCGGCTGAGTCCTTTGTTTTTTGGGATCATCTGAGAAGTAGGACAGCGCAGAGCCCGGAGGGTTTAATCCCAGTCAAGGCCAGTCAGACAGCAGCTAATCCCAAATTAGCTACCATGATCCAAGACAGATTAACTATGCTGGATGACCTGTGAGAGACTAAATGGAGGGAAATACAGATGGGAAAATATTATAATAGCAGCTTGACTGTTTGTGTCTATTTGACAGAATGTGACTGTGTGTTATCTAATAACTGGGTGTACTTGCCCTTTAAATTCACAGTTTCACATCTCCTGCCCATGCCTTTTTCTCTTACAGCATTTTAACAGCAGTAATTGAAAAGGAGGAGACTATTACTCATTCACACCTACAGCCCAAATTTTCCCAACTGATCCAGAGATTTAAAACATCTACCCATCCGATCACAAACTTGCTTAACCAGCCTTGTGGCTACATCAACACAGACTGAAGTGAAACATGAAAAAACACTCAAAACTCTATTTTCAGTATTGTTCCAGGACATTTGTTTGGGAGTGAAAACATGCAGCGCCAACTTAATCTGTGCTGGCACTGGCCTGCGGGGATGGTATAGAACACACACACACGCTGCCATTTCCTGGGTGGAGAACATCTGACATGGAGACTGCTGCCCAGCAGGAGCAGACACACACACACACACACACACACACACACAACACACACACGCATACACACACAACCAAGCACTCAGTATGCATGCATATGGGTGCACACTCAGTTCAGGTTGTCATTGTGTTGAGTTGTATTAGCTTTATTTCCGTTAGAAACTGGCAACAAAGCAGCTCAGATCAGGGAAGAGAGGAAATGGCTGTTTTTGCTGCCAAGAATTACACTCAGGTTCTCCAACTCTCTCTTATTTCGATCACACACAGCTATATTATATTGTACATTAAATGCAGTTATCCTTAAAAAAATGACCCCAGTTATAAGTGAAAAAGCAAGCCCTTCAGTTAGGATTAAATGTAGCTGGGGAAACAAGCAGTTTTCTAGTCAGGCCCTAACCGCTGTCCATTAGGCTTCGACAGTAATTAGAAACTCCCTCAGGAAATCAGGGTTTGTAGAAAATACTGTACGGATCTCCACCGAGCTCTTCCCTGTTTGTCTGCATGTGGCGGTCGCTGACATGTATTGTGACAGGCAAGCTACGCAGCCCACTTCACTATGATTCAAGAGCTAAAGAATGATCCAGACTGAGACTGGATTAACTGTAATCCCCCATATTAAAAGAGGCTTTCACTGCAGCACATTGAGACAGTTGAACATGAATCATTGGGATATGAATGGGTGATCAGTTCGTCTCAGGTTTAGACACGCTCTCATCCTGCTGCACTGTGGCAGTCAGCTACACATACACACGCAGAGCAAGTAGTTAAAAGTTAGCTGTGTGTGCAGGGGATGAATATCAAAGTGACAAATGAATACCAGCAAGTGCTAAAGTCATTTGACATAATCCACCAACAGAGAGAAGACTTTGTTGAAATGCAAATTCCATTTTTGTGAGAGATTGGTATTATATTTATTGGAATGTGTTCTGAGGGCAGCATTGCATGGTTTAGGGTTAGGCTTAAGGAATGTATCCTCAAACACACATTTCAGTAAATATAATATCAACCTGCATTTTTGTGTTCATGATCATGCCATGTCAGGGCAGGACGACTCTGTTCAGCAAAGATAAAGGGAACCAATAAGATAGTATTCATATTTGTTTCTTGGTTTTCACAGATAAAATTCTGCCGCCAGATAACTCAGAGATGAGCTGAAAAGCAGGAAATTAAGCAGAAAATGACACCAGTGGGACAGACAGGTGTGCCTGCCATTCAGTGGGTGTATTTGTATAATAAGCAATCAGATAGCGGAGCAGTGGGGAGACAACTGCATGCTGGACATTTTTGTGCATCACAGGTTCAGGCTGGATGTAATCCATTCATATTCAAATTAGGGATGCAAACAATTAATCAATTATCGATTAATTGTGGATAAGAAATTACTCAATTAAAATACATTAATTGCAATTAATTGCATGTTTCAAGTAGCCTTAAAGTAGCCTTGTTATTGCATTGTTCCATTTGTGAATGTGTTGTTCCCTGCTGTTAAGAATAAATCTTTTATTAAGGAATATGATTTGCATTTTCTCTTTCATAAGAAAGATAGCATTTTCGTAGAAAGGAACCTATTGATTCAGAGGGAAATTCAGCTTCTCAGAAAAATTGCCGCTTATCAATTAATCAATCATCGATCGATAAGATGAAACAACTATCGATTAATGAATTACTCGATAATTTGCATCCCTAACTCAAATAGTTAAATCACTGAGGACCAAAGAGGCCACAATCAGTTATCTGTTACCATATTTTAAGTTACATGTTTAAAGGGCCAGGAAGATAAAATTCATTCTGATTAAAATAATTGTTATTGTCATTATTGAGTGTAGAAAACATGAAACTGCAAGAATATGAAGTCCATCAGCTGACTTCTCCAAGCTGCATCGAACTGGTTTGTGGTTTTATTGGGGATTAAAAGTTACTTTCACACATAAGAGTGGGCGATCCAATCAGAACACAGCCTCAGTTTTTTTTAATTCTGTCTGTTTGACTCAGCTGCATCTGTTCCAAAGGGCCAGCAAAGCGGTACAATCTAAAAATTAGCTTCAGCTGGCCATAGTGTCAGATGTGGACTTTCCCAAATCAACTCTTCTTATGAGTCTCCAAAGTTTTTAGCAAGTGAGCTCTATGGCAACTTTAAGAAGGATAACATTTGCTAACATTTTGCTGCATGGCCAGTAAGACCCACAGCTTTTTCAGCTCCAGCAGGCGGGATGTTTTCACTTTGCTGGACAGTTGGTTGGTCTTACCAGAGTCCAGACAATATTGTTACCCTACAAGGGAAACTAAAGCCCCCCAGCCC
>OMLF01010531.1:0-19227 GCA_900302615.1 Holocentrus rufus
CTTACCATTTATCCTCTGGGTTTGATTTTCCCGCAAAATAGCGTGTGAATGCAAACTGTCTCAGACCTTCCCACCAGCATATGAATGCACAATCGGTTTTCAAATCCAGTCACTTTATAACCTTTTTTGACTGAATTACATTTTTTGGAAATCATTATAAAAAATACTTCTTTTCCTGCGCCATCGTATATTTGAAAACATTCTGTGCCCTTAAAGTCATATCAAGCGCAGTGAGAGATTTGTGCATTAAGGGGGGGCAGACTACCTCAGCTTGTGGCTTCCAGGTATTGGCTGCCCACCAAGATGTGACCAGAAATATACCACACACACAAGCACACAACACAGCTTGACCAGGCAAATCCCACTCTAATTGACCTCAAAGCATGTGTTTGACTCTGCAAACATTTCGGGAGAAACTAATGAGAAGTGACACAACGACCAAGAGGACCACGATGACACATCCACCCTTCATTACTGTGGGCAACGTCACTACCAGATTCACTAATATCCTAAAAATACATTTTAAACAGGATGGGTAGTCTGCCAAAGGATCAAACAGGCACAAGTGGTACACCAGCTGGTACCGTGGAGAACACCTTGGACGCCTGCCGCACAGCGACTGACGTAGCTCTGCCCAGGTCAAAGGATTAACAGGTTTGTGACTGACAAAGATGAGCGATGTACAGGAAGAGGTGGAAGGCTGCTATTTTGCTTGTCCAAAAAAAATTCTCTCAGATGCTTTGCTCATCGCAGTGCATTTGGAGATCGCTGCCATATCGCCATAAATATTATGGTTGCAGCAGTTACAGGCAATATTTTCTGTTTCATTTTCTTGTGTAATTGCTAAACATGAAAAATGAGATTCTTAAATTAGTCTTGTAAAGGTAAAAGACTGTGAAGGTAGACTTGCTGCAAAATCAGTTAAAAACAGCTTCGATCAATGACTATTTTAAAAAATGTAACGTCCAAGCATAATTACTTTTTTACTTGCAACACCTCTGTCCTAAATATGCTCCTCAATGGCGTACATATAAATGACCATCCTCACAGTTGAAGCATAATTCAATAAGCGTACATAAAATAAAAGCATGACATTCTCTTTTTTCTTCCATAATTAGGTTACTATTTCCTCTCCCCAAGGAGCCCACTGTCAGTAGGATGAATATAGCTGATTATTTGCCTCTTCTGCTCCTCTTTCACTGCATGTCTATCGCGACACCTGAACAAATACGAGCCCAGATTTGTGCATATCATTACAGTCCTGCCAGGAGTCTTATAGATGCACAGAGAGACAGTCAGCTGGCCGAGATTCTCCTTAAGCCCCAATCTGAAATTGAATTTACTGTGGAAAAGGCACTGAAACTGTAAATATGTTATCAGGGTTGGTTAAAAGAGAGGAATTCTGGAGGCCCATGAATGCCTGGATCATTAAGGTTTGCTCATCGATATCTTTTTTTTTTTTTTATGCTGATTTGCAAATGGAAAAAATGTTCTAATCACCAGAAAAATGCAGTAGGGTGACATAGTGAACACAGAGAACGGCCTTCATGTGAAGTGTCCATTAGCAAAATATTGAACCCCCTCCACCTCCAGGGGTGTAAAGCTGATATTGCAACCTGCCCAGTCAGAGGAAGAAGAAAATATCCCTGTGGGAGCAATAGGGGAGACTGGGGTTGGTTGTAACACGCAGTTAGTTATAACACTATCAGTTTGACCAGTCAGGAACGAGCCATGGAAGTGTGATCAATATTTTACACACCTTCTTTCTACCGTCTTTAGCTCACAGGAGAAGTTTCTTGGCTCTGTATGTGACATTGAGGGTTTAACTCCAAAACAAAAAAAAGGTAAGATTTTGTTTAGCACCCTCTGTGTTATGAATAAAATGAATAAAAAAGTGTTAAATTTAAATTCATGCTAAGTTCACAACCACATGTAGAAACAGCAGTGTAACGGATGGCAAGAATGCAGATAGTAGTCTAACTTTGCTCAAAGCGTTTTTAGTGCAGTCAACTTGAATATGAACACGCACGCATGCACATACACACACACACACACACACACACACACACGTTATGATGTTAAAAAGGTAAAGGTAAAAGATATTTTGTGTACAGTTTGTATTGAAAATGTAAATACAGTTTTTTTATGTTTTGAAAGTTATGAAATATGATACATTGAACAACAGAGAGATTAAATAAATAAGTAAGTAAGTAGAAAATAAATAAATAAAGCGTCTTTGAATATTCAGTTGATATTATTGTTTACAAGCAGATTTTAAGATTTCAAAATGCTGAAATGTTTTCAAACGTTCCTCATTAGAATTCTTGTATAAACTGCTCAGTATGGGTTGCATTTTCAACAAAAATCCTGATTGTTACATCCATCCCCTGCTAGTGTTACAACTCACCCACGTAGCCGGATTGGTTGTAACAGTGGAACTTTTTGTCCTAGAAATAACCTCTCCTGATTTGTTGTGTAGATTGTGTGGAACAGTCTAAAAGACTGTCATTTGTAGCAGACAAATAAAGGAGGTTTGTATAAAACTTGGTGAGATCTCGCACAAAACAACGACTGAGTTACATCTCTATCTATTCATCACTCTCATTCATCCAGGAGAGCACACCTGCTCTTTCAGCACCGCCCTGCTTTCACACATTATACAGTCTCACCTGAGCGCTGACCAATGCAACCAGTTGGCCACTGAGCAGCTACACTGGAGCAGCTGGGATTTGAGTGCCTTGCTCAATGGCACCTCGGCAGTCATGCTGAGGGAAGGGAATTACAGCATTAACAAATTATCATTAACACTGATGAGTGGTGATGATAGGAGGCTCATATTATTCATATAAAACCTGCTCAGTTTCTTATATGATATAGGGGATGTCATTCTCTCTCGAGTTTCTGTAACTGCTGCCTTTCAGGTCTGTGCATCCAGCTGAACAATATAGGTGACTATAAGGGAATAAGATCCATTTGCAGAGAAGAAAGTCCCTGTAACTGCTTTGCAATGAAAAGGCTCTTTCCTGTTCTTTTAGCAGTGGCAGGCAATAGCAGCTATGCAAATACATAGTTTTGGGGTCCTTTTATATTTTTGAAAGAGACTGCTCAATTTGAATAATAAGCTGAGAAGTGCTCTTTTATGGTTAATATGCACATTATCAGCATCGGGAGGAACATTTTCTCCAAAGACGAGGGCATGGAAAGTCATAAGTCAATGGTGGTTTCCTCTCAAAACTCAACTAAGCATGTAGAATGAGACATACATACACATGGGCTAAGATGTGTCACCGGTGCAATCACACTCCACTCAGTGGTAATTCCATAAGGTTAAAAAAAGTATTAAAGTGTGTGTAATGAAAGTATAATGGTTCTGTGTAGAGCCATGCCTAAAATCCAAGGCTAAACCAAGAAATTAAGCAGCTTGTCCTCCATTTGCTCTGTTTGGATTGGTCTCACAAGAGATATCTATCAGCTCAGTGATGTAGATAGGATTTATTTATATATTTTCACCTTTTATTTATTTATATGTAGTTTTAAATACCACCCACGTCTGCTCCACATTCCTCTCGTCTCTTCACTAGTTAAGATCTAGGCACTGCAGCACCGGAGCTGACAGTCTTTTACCTTTGTGATTCATAGATCCAAATGCTGCACATATTGCATATTTACTTCTCTAAATGTGGGTTTACAGACATTCAGACCTGACAGAGACTCTATGTGTCTGTCCCAACCCTGCCCAAGTTTGTTTGACAATATACGAAAACTCTACAGCCTTAACCTTTTAAATCCCTAAACACCTGTGTGTGTGCGTGTGTGTGTGTGTTAGCTTTAAGGGTCAAACTACTCACTGCACTTAAGCATGCACTGCAACTTTGAAATCCTACTGTTGCTGAATAAACAGATCCATCAACATTTGAAACAGAAATATCTTGAATGCATGGTAAAATACAGCAGTACACTTAGTGGCTGTTTCAAAAGATTAGTTAGAAAAATGATTTACTGCTGAAATAATAAAAATGCCTGCAGTGAGGAAAATGCGAGCCACAGGTTGTGCTACACACCACTTACAAATAGAGTCATTATGAATCCATTTGGGTTTTGTCATCTTTAACAACCGGCTCCTTTGGCTTTTTATAATGATCCTGGACAAAAGATTGTTCGAATCTGTGACGTTTTGTTAGACATTTAAGATTCTGATATTATTCTTGTTGTATCCTTTTGGATTATACAGAAGTCTGAAGAAGTGTTTTGACTAGGATATAAAGTTTGCAAGTCTTGGGAAATTATACAGAAGTTTCACAGAAAATCCTAACAGCCATCTGCTGAGCTGCAAAGAAAATAATGAATAATCATGATAGCTAATCATACCTGCAAGTTAAATCCATTACATGCAGACTGGGCTGATTCATATAAAAACAGAGGAACTGGGGATTATGATGAGAAGTTGAACTTTTTAGGCTGTTTTGTATTTGTAATGTGTAAATCAGATTGAGACAGTGCCTGAGCCGATTTTGATCAACTTGTATCTCAGCTGCTGAACACAGGGAAGCTTCTATGGCAGCTACAGAGGCGACGGATCTGCACCCAGGAAGCCCGAGCTGCAGCTTCCAAAAGACTTGCCTCTGCAATCCATCTCTATTCTGAACTGGGAAATCTCCGCACGGCACAGGAAGGAGGCCACAAAGTTCAAATTAGACATGCCTATCAGTCTTGCTAAAGGCACACAAATTTTATTTGGCTAAATGCACAAGCAATTGTTTTTGGAGAGAGAGAGAGAGAAACAGAGACAGAGACACAGATTGAAGGATTACTTCTCAGCACAGGAAACACAAGCTGTTACCTTGGAGTCTTGTGTCCATAGAAACATGCGTTGTTGTGTCAGTATAGTCTGTCGCTAAAGGAGAAGGATCTTTTATTTTTATTATATTCTGTCAAATTGATGTAACTTATTTTTAGCACAGGGTGTAAAATCAGCTGCTGAACAAGGACATCTAGGGGTTGTGTAAGATAATGCAGCAAAACATAAAAGACTTACAGTGCCCTTTGGCCACTTGACCAATCAAAACAACCAATGCAATTTTATCATGAGTTTATTTAACACCAGCAAACACAAAAGAGCACATTAAAGCCTGTTTATCATGTATGTGTCTGAGTCGATTGTCAGAGCATTTGTGGATGAATAATTAACATTTGTAGGTTAATGGCACCTCTTTGCCAAATTTGAATACTATGAATATGTGATGCTTGTCAGAATTAAAAGCAACCTGGATGAACGTCATTTTCCATTCACACAATATGCCTGTATATCCACTGCGCAGGTCACATCGTGCTGTCACTCTCGCACAATAGAAGTGATTCAGATCCTCCAGTATAATCTTACAAAGAGTGATGGAAGCAAGTATACTGAACATTAACCTTCCTTAAGCTGCTGTTTTTCTTCAGGGGGATTTGGAAGGATTTTTAGCCTTGAAATTGAATGGCACAGTTCAGTAGGAGGAGGGACATGCATGGGTAAAAAACTGACATGCTAAACAAAAAAAAAACAACTCAGGCCTTCATTTTAAACTCTTAAATGTAGTTGCATTAAAAGAGCATTGATGTAATTAATTTCTCATCCTCATTCATGAACGTATCACAAAATACATCACAAGTAATGAATGCGACTTTTACATTGAAAGTGTTTTTTTTTTTTTCTTTTCAAACTTTTACACTGAAATTACATCACACACCATGACGAGTGATTCACCTCTCTCAAGTCTCTCACTTATACAGGAAACACTGAAGTGCCCTTTTCAGGAACCCTCATTTTACTCATCACGCTCAATCAGTACAACGTTCAGTGGTTTTGATTTTGATTCAAGAGGCGGCTTTGACCTTTAGTTCAAACAAGAGACCTGAGCAAAGAAAGATGAAGGGCTTCCAAAGATAACAATATTAAATATGTCTATACCTGAGCATTCGAGGTTGAACCGTTTGCTGTTTGATTGTGGAAAATAAACCACTTTTCTGACGTTCAAATCTAGCTGAGCATGGATTTTAATAAAGCATTATGCTGGCGATGACGAAAAGAGAAATCTCAATTCAAGCTCACATAATGAGATCCAGTGGCATCCTCTAGTTCTGAGTGGATTTAAAGCTTCCTCTGTCTTTTCACATCACACCATTATGTACTTAAGAAAAAACTTGATTTTTTTTTTTTTTTTGTGAGCTTGCCATTAGCCGAAGATATTTCTCATCAAACCTCCCTCAATGCATTTTCTCCTTTCATTTGTGCACTGAAGTTAAACAATCCCCCATGTCTTTAAAGCACTTGACAGTTTGTGAGATGAATAAATAAAGGAACATATTCTTTTATCCGAGCATATCCCCGTAGATCTGTCTAACGACAGCTGTGGATATTTAATCGTTCTCCTCAAACAGAATTATTTCAGTTCTGCTCAACCCCGCTCCCAGTCTTCATTACTATTGCATGGCCCACGGCCACTTTTACTCATCAAGAGTGCATTACATTATTTACAAACTGGAAACAATTGAGGGGGTACCGCATTACAGGACTGGGAGACACCATTAAAAACCTGACCGTGAATTATGAATGAGCATGTCATTTACCATGCAACATTACATCAGGCACCTTTGCATGTCGAAGGTGTGCGGGACTTGCCCTTATCCCGGTCCTCCTGTTTTTAGAAGAAGGCAAGAGGACAGATTTAGGACAAGCGCTCTCTATTTGACTTGACTCGCTCGTGCTGGGGAGATGTTGGGCAAAGACACAGTTACAACGCTTAATGGGACTGAAAGATTTCAAGTGGAGCCCACATGGCTGCGGGGAGTTCATAGACAGAGCGAACTAATGGGCAACCCGACTGACAGACAGACAGACTCAATGACTGTCTGACTGGCGACAACGTCAGGAAGATTAGACGATCTGAAAAGGGAGGGACCCAAGTTAACCCAACAAGAGTGACCTGAACTACGGTTGGCATTAATAAATATCTGTCCTTCCACTTGGCTTTTACAAACTTGTAAATCAAAATCCCTTCATACCCCATAAGGCTTTATGTTTAACTTTTGACTACGCCGTTACACTGCGCTGATGTCTAAACTTGCAGTGCTGATTCATAACCAACCATTGCATGAAAATAACATAAAATCGGGTAATGATGAGATGCCATTTCTGCTGTGTATTTACAAGTAGCTACAGCGGCAGGCAGGCACTAGCCGAGATTCCTCACAGTCCCTTCAGTTTGGATCTCCTCTTAAAAAGACTCCCCTCCAGGTCTACTTTCAAGCCAACTACCCACGTGTGCTGGTTCAAATTTACATCAATGTTAGAGATAGGCCCTACTCCTCTGATCTTCCCCATCAGAAGAGAGAGACTCTGTATACAGAGGATAAACATTATATTTTAGCATTTAATAGCGATATCACTGGGCGAGAATTTGTCAAGGGAAAAAACACTCGGGAACACTCACTTTTAGATGTATAACGGATCGCTCGCAAGATTGTAATGCCAAGCATGTTTTTAATAAGGCTAAACCCTATGTAATCCTGATGCTATATCCACCAAACCCAGGGTGGGATATCTGATCATTCTGCCAAAGAAATGGAGGATGAATGATTTCTATTTCTAAGCCATTTCATCACATATATTTCACATCATTTAGAGTAATTTCTCCACATAAAGCAGTTGTAGGAATGACAGTGAGGTGAGGTGGGGTATCCTCATGCGCGCTTTCCCAGCTTCATCTTGTATTCTGCGTGGTAAAAGAAGGAATGCACCATGAAACTCCTGTGGGAAGCGGTGAATCACCTACTTTGGTATCGCAGGCATTTTGGAATTGTGCAAGAAGAGGCAGCCAAGGCTGGAGAGCAGGCAACAAATTAGTGTCTTAACTTGTTCAATCTGTCATTTACTATTACTTTGTACCTTTTAAAGTACCCGTGTACCGCTACACATGGTCCTGACCTTGATGTAATTATCCTTTAAAAGTGATTTTTCTGCAAGCTGATGATAATTATCAGCACAGCTCGCTCATTCACAACAGAAAGGGTTTGAATATGCACTGGCTTGTCATAATTTCAAACCCCGAGTGTTAGCAAACACTTGACGTGTGAAAAGACTTCTCATGTGGAAAGAAAAGGAGAGTGTAAAAGCATAAAGGATATAAACGAGAATATAAAATTTAGAGATGTAATGCCAATGAAAACAATTTAGGACAATGTATAACAGATTGAAATCTATGGCTGATAGTGAGAGATGAATGAAATTTCCAGTGTTTTATTATATCAGGTAGTCTGGGCAGCAATAAAAAAACAACAATTAAGTAATCTATAGTTAAACAATTTGTGTATCTGTTAACGTGGAAGAGGATTCAGTCAGATATGCCACTAATAGTCTAAGTACTTTTCTTTCTCTCTTTTTCCGTTTTGAGCCAGATGGGCAGAGTTTGACACACAACGCTATCACCAGAACATATCTGAAAATCAAATTGGCATACCTTTCCTTGATTGACAACTTACATTGCACCATCAAATTTGCAAAGATGTGGCGAACGTCGCCCATGAAACACTCCGCGGACTGGTTTGATCAAGTTGTGCATTCAGCTGGATGTAAGGGATCAAACATACTGACGAATCCCGATGACTCCGTTGCTTCCCCGGAGGTTGCATGCCTCTTAATGATTTTATTTTGCTTTTGATATTTTGACACACATCTGCCAATGATGTGAAGCAGCACAATTAGCACACATCTCAGCGATTTGTGCAGATCAAATACAGGCAGCCCAGAACTGTGACTAAGGAGATGAAATCTGTGAGCTTGGCTGTCACAGAAGCTAAAAATGATGGATACCCATTTATCTTATAAAAATATCATACCTAGCGGGGAAAATTACAGCTTATTGTATAGTAAACATTATCAGATAAAGAATCCATTGCAGTACCATACATCTACAGTAAGCAACGGACAAAGGCACAGTTTTAAAGTCACCAAGCACGTCACCACACTTGCTGCGGTGATGCTGCAAAGTGTGGATGGAGAGGTTGTGGTCGCCATAGCACCAGAGGTTGAAAAGGCAGTGAGCCACAATAGCGGCACACTGAGGCTTCCAGAGAGAGGCTGGGCGAAGAAGGCTGGCAGGGCACGGATGCAGAATAGGGTGGGGCGCACTCAGAGGTGTGGGAGCTGTTAATTGCCATGCAACGTCTCGGCCGAGGGAGCGGCAAAGGCCTCTGGGACAGTGATAGTTCAAAGAGTAGAGAGCGGGACTGCAATTCAATCAAAGTCTAAAATGGTGGTAGCCTGGCCCCTGACCAAAAACAGATTGGAGGCAGGTATGTCATTAATTATCCTTTTTTTTCCCGTCTCTCCTAGCAGTGGACTTCTTTCGTCTCAGGTAATATGCATGCTAAATTTCCCACTTACAACTGTCAAAAATCATTTGAACCAGCATTAAAAAGTGTGACTTGTTGAGCTTTGTGTGTAAAGCTGTCTTTTTTTAGATACAGTATGAAATTGGTGTGCGGTAAAGCAAGGATCCTGGTATGAAGGCATAGCCAATCCTGCTCCTTTGGCTGTGCCGTCCCGGACCTATGGGGGAAACTCCATTCCTCGCTTAACGACAAACCACCACCTGTTCTCATTTCATCTCTCCCATCCTCGCTGTGCCTCTTGGACCACTGGTGAAGGGCAGACACCCAGGTACTCCGTGAGGAATGGAGGCGAGGCTCCCGTTCAAAACATTCCCCATCCATTTCCTGATGGCCGCCACCTGTTCATCCCCTCCCCGCCACCGCGCCGCACCTCCACCAGCCAATCCCACGTGAGGGATGGGCAGATTGCTGAGGGGACGGGAACGCATTGTCACTGTCACAGGGGGCAGAGGAGGAAAGGAGGAGGGTACTCTGTGTTACTTGGTGGCCCCCAAGTTCCAGATGTCACTCTTTTTAATGACATAATTATGGCCGTCTTATGACTCCCCTTGGCCCTCAGTCGGTACTGGAAGCAATACACACAGCACACACACATATACATAAACACACATAGTTGGTGATTCTCCCTGCATATGATTATTCAAAGCCTGTGTGCATCTGCCATTTGTAATTATAAAGATGTCTTCCTGAAAGGTAGTTTACAGGTAGCTCAGGTAGCTGATTTACATTTCTTCTCGCTGTCCAAAAATATTAGCAGGAAGAGCACCAGAGCTGAAAATAAAATCATATCTTAATCAGACACAGTGTGAAGCATAAATTGGCCTCGCAAAAAGAATGGCTTTCTTGACAGAAGAAATTATCAATCAAATATCAAACTGGCCTGTTTCTTCTTCCGGGAGACCTTGGAGCCGGTGCCATCTGGCGCTGCTATTTCCTGGTCATTAACAAAGCTCACTTCCCTGGAATCTGGAATGCTGGCTCTCTCCAAAAGCAGGTAAGTGAATATATGGATGGAAACACTGTGTTCACAGTTAGGGCCACTTTGTTCCCCAAACTCTATCAGACCTCTGCATAGTGTGGGAGAGATATTAGCATTGCTTTAGGATAAGGACAATGATGAAACATTTTTTGATCTGGAGGCTTACAGCAAAACAGTGTGAGATACACAAAGTGTTAGCTACCAAGCTGAACTTCAACAAACATACCCTCCATGCGTACATAGGAAACTGTGAAGAATGATCACAATGAATATCATGATGAGCCCTGGTTTCAGTGGGGACTTGATAATGATGAAGGCAGTCCCTACTCTAACAGGGCTAATTGAGGTTCAGAAACATCTAATGCATGATAGATGGGGAAGCAGAGGGTCTCAGTGGTGTATGGCACTGCTGGCATGAGATCACAAGCATTAATAGAGCTGAACCTTTCACTCTGGGCTGAAAGACATCTGTTGCCAGCAGGTAACCTCGGCTTTATCATTACCAGCTAGACCCACCGATGTTTTCCTGGCATGACAATTTAAAGCGATATATATGTTTGCTGGCTAATTCAAGCTGTCTTCATCATCCCTGTTTGTAGGTGACAAATGGGTGCGCCATGCAGTGCACCAGATGGCAGGACTGCATCATCAATCTGAGACAGCAGACATGTGATGGATGGATTCTCCAGAGTAAACAATTTTCAGCTAAGAACCACACTGAGAAGAAATTTGCTCACAAATGAGCACTTTTGTGTTGACATTATGGACTGAAAGAAACACAAACGCTGTCTTTGAATGTTCAATTTTTGGACTGTAAATTTAAGTTGGATTAAGTGGCTGTATATATAAATATCCAAATTTGAGGACAGGAAAGATATACATAGACATACAAGAATGCCTAATTCAGCGTGTGTATGAACTTTACTGTGTTGCTCCTCAAAAAGAGTTTGTAAAACGTTTTATTCTGGAAAATAAACCTCTATTTTTTTTATTGACCCTTGATATTTGATGTGTCTGCAGTACAGTTATCAGCAAAAGTCTTTGATCATCCCAGTTTCCTAGCCCATTTTCGCTTAAACTTAAAAATAAAATAAAATAAAATAAAATATTCCACTGTGACATGGTTCTCAGACAGGTATTAGTAAAGGTATAATACAACCAGACTACAAATAGAAAAGAAAACATGTTTTTTTTAATATAATTGTTTGGAGGTCAAGTCTACTGGTCTAATCTAATCTAAAAATATCTATTACTGTTCATTTTTCAAGCATAAAAAAGCCGAAACTGTCACTGGGTTGATTTTTTTCCTTTTTCTATGTAAAGGACAATGCCAGTCTTTTTTAAAGTTTGTGCTAATCGTTTAGGTTACCTCTGTCATTTACATAATTCTTAGCAGTGTCTGCACGCTGTTTATTGTAGTTTCAGATGTCAGGCTTCATTTTCTTTCCTTTTGTAGAAGCCATTCGCTGCCATTCATTTTCCTCTGAGATGAAAAACACCTCTCACAGACTTGAAAAATGCCTGAGTAAGGTAATCCATCACAGTAAACATGCTGCCTTAATTACTTTGCCCAAAAATTCTTGTTGTTTTATTTTTATGCTATTGTACTCAAGTGTGACCGAAATGAAAGCGTCTGCCAGAAAATAGTCCCTGTTTACTATATCGCTTTACAAATGAAATTGTCCCAGCTATGATTTTTTATTTTGGGCAGGATTGTTAGTGTAGACAAGCTGAAATATGCAATGAAATGTTTATATATTTAAAATGAGAGAAAAACAAGAAAATGTTAAAATATCAAATTATACTTTAAACTGTACTATAAACGATACACTTAGAGACTTGTAGATGCAAGACTAAAGTCAGAACCACACTGCAAATCCTGAAATCCACAGGAGAAATTTGTCCTCTGAAGATCAATAGACTTCTCCATCTTCACAATAAGGTCAAAACAGAAAGGTATTTAGCGTGTTGCTCAATGACACTTCAGCAGAGCAGATGCTTGCTGTTGTGGGGACCGAACCCAGGCCTTCTGGATGAAAGACAGTCTCCTAAATCCTTATGTCACTCTGGTGCTCTGTTCATATAGGAAACGCATCATATCCAAACAGAATGTGAATGTAAGAACTGGCAGTAAATTATGCCTGTATGGCAATGAGGGTGGGCTTCAGTTTGAAATCTTGCTCCAATTTACCAGGACCTGAATATCTCATTTCCCATAGTAGATATGATGTTGGTAACTAGATTTAAATTGGGGGGAAAAGGTGTTGTGTTAAGATTTTTGTCGAGATGCAGAATTTTTTTTTTACAAGTAGTACGGCTCATAATGTTTGCTGAAACAGCAACAGATTTGACGTGCTCTCAAGTGACAGTTTCCCTTCAAAGCCAAACGCACTCAAATGAAGGACTCTGGGTAAGTATGGCAACATCCTGGGTATGAGCATTCAGAGCTGGAGGAGCGAACAGGGTGAATATCACAATAATGTTTGCAGGCAAATCCAAAACCGCTGAGATGCCGTGTCACATCATGACAAGTTGCACTCTCTGAGAAAAATAAACCCTCTCCCCTCTAAATTTTGAATATAAACATTTTGAAAAGCTGCAGACAAATTTTTAAAAAGAAAGAGAAAAAAAAGGTGGAAGGCGGAGATGAGCCCTTTCATGATGGAGGCATCTCCATATGACATGCGACCACCAGTGTGTGCCATGAATAAATCATCCTGAGCCGGGCGGAGAGAGTAAACAGTTGTGTATCTTCACCTCAGATGCCTGGAGAGGCCTGTCAGACACAGCGGTTAACAAGGCCTACCTCCTCATCATCATGCAGACCATGTTCCAGCAGATCCAAGTCCAAACCTGACATCATTACCCCACCGCCTTCTCCTCTCCCCACCCCTACAACACAAGAACTCACTCAGTGTTTCTCAAGAGTAGTCTTAAATTGAACTAAAAGCAGGGAAAGTAGCAATGCCGCTAATCTTTCCCCAGAGTCTCTGCTTGACTCAGTTTTATTTAAAGACCGCCTGGATCGTCTCTGTAAATTCAGGAACCAGAGCACTGGGATAACCTGACACTTCCTACCCACTATGGAAAGAAACGCTTTGAGATTTTATCTATTAATACATCTGTGAGAATGATGCAATTCTAGTGCGTCAGTGTCTCCGTAGCTGAAGTTGAAAAAAAAAAGAAAAAAAAAAGCACAAGTGTTGCTGCATAGAATTGCAAAAAGGTAAAATTAATGTGAACCTTCGATTCCTGTAGGGTAAATTTCCTTTTTACTTGCTCCCTTCCACAGGGAGGTCAAAGGGCAGGTCACCTACAGCACAGCACCCCTGGAGCTGATGGGGACTCAGCATCTTACTCAAGCACACTTAAACAAGGATTATGCTTGCTGAGACAACATTTGATCCCAGGTCCTCCGGTTTAAGAATCCAACTATCCACTGTAGCGCCCTGCAGAGCCTAATTTGTGGGTGACAAAAAAGTATCTTTGCAAATATTACCATTTGGGTATCACGCCATTAGAGAACATGCAAAACTGTAAAATTCTGGAAGCCACTGAAAGAGAATGTTTCAGAATATAGTTTTTATTTATAATTTATAATCGGCAGATACAAAAAACTTCTTGAACTGTATCCAAAATGTGCAATAAATCACTGTTGATTTTTTTTTCCAAAAGAAAAAGAAATACAAAAAGACAAACAATCTACTTTGGAAAATTGACATTTGACAACAAATGTAAACTGGAGTGAACTGTTATTCTACAGAGGATTTACTAATAGCTACTAATGATTTTTTACTGACTACAGTTGTTTACAAATGGCAAATCTGCTTAGCTCTCCCAAGATGATAACCAAAGTCATTATGTGTACATACATCTATACGGTGACATTCTATTTCCCTATTGTTAAATACAAGAAAGGCAATCATATCCATAAGCAGCACAAATGTGTATAACACATTAAAATGAAATAAGAGTTTTCAAATTGTACCAAGATGTTCGTGTGAGAGGGTAAACAAAAAAGGGGGAGGGAGGGGAAGGGGGCATTTACCAAACATACTGTTGTAAACAATCACCTTCATTTGCAGAGATGCACGAAAACCGTTGGAGCTTGTTAAGTGCTAAACAGCTGTTATGAATTCAAAATGCTTCAGCAGTTTGAACAAGCATCAGCCTTTAGATTCAAACATTGAAGGCAATAATGCTTAATGATAATGAACTGAATTAATCCCAGGCTACTTAAGTATTTAGAAAATCACAGCAGCAACACCATATCTTGTATTTATCAAATTGGTTCCTGCTTGCCAGAATCTGACAACAAATTGCAAATTAAGATGTAAATACATTTAAAAGTATATTGTATTTAATAAAAAAAACTTTCACATTTAAACTTAAAAAAAAAAATACATAAAGGAAAAGTAAAATAGCCTTAATTTTACATCCACATTCTTGGCATAATCCCATTCCTTGAAAGCCCAGGAACATATACAGAGGTTATGATATGATGCTGGTGCCTTACCCTTTATATCCCACAGATATGATGAAAACAAAACAACAATTTCAGTTTAATCTAAACAGTTACATGAACACAATGACAAATGTGCACTCAGGTCCAAAAGTTGGACTGGTCTAACGTTTTTTTCTTTTTTTGTTTTTTTTTCTTAAACATCACCATCTGAAGGACAACTCTGGGGAGGAGAGGATCCAAGCATGTCAATGGAGAGTATTCAAGTGCAAAAACGTGTCAGTGTAGTTTTATGGTTCTGCATGCTTTCTGCAACTGTTTTGTAGGCAGATAAAATGGATACCTCAAACAAGCGTACATTCCTTTTGTACAGCCTCATCCCCTCAGACGGCAAATGTCAAAAGAACTTGCTAAAAGATTATAACAAAAATACATTTCTTGTACACAGAATGTCCAGCTCATGTTTGTGACCGAAAAAAATCGAAATCAAAATAAAAATCCCTCTACACAGCCAAACACACAACCTAGATCCTTCATTCCTATACAATTCAAAGTTGTAAAATGCTAAGTCTTTAAACATGCAACACCATTCAATGTTCCTATCTAACTGCTGTGCTAGGTTCATGGTAACTTCCTCAGACACCAACAGATCTCGCTAACTAAAACTAGAACTATGCTAACGACCTACCAAAGTTGTCTGAGAGCCATTTTCCAAATACTTTTAAGGACACTGATGTCAAAAAAGATGCTCAGACATAATGTGAAAACACAATTCCCTGTCAAAGTATCCATATAAAGCACTTGCGTAGCATACTGTGTGCTCTTCCCTTTGCTCCGGCACAAACAGCCCAGTAGAGAGACAATCTGTGGGGTACTACAGCTCTTTGGGGACTGGGGACAATGTGAATAAGCAATGGCAATAATCATACGCTTTCAACGTCCTTGAAACCCATATGACAGTAGAGAGTAAGGATGGCATGCAGCTGTGATGGAACTTTTGTCATATGCCTGAGCACCTGGCATCACTCCAAAATATGACGAGGAGACTTAACCCTGGCTTTCCCAAATCCCTCTGCCTAAGTTTATACCATATTGGGATTCCTTTGATCTGGGTCTAGCCCATTACCGGCATTAAGAGGCAAAGAAAGAGCCACCCCTACATATAGAACTAGGCCAATTGGCTAGAGGTCCACATTAAGTTGTCGTGTAATTTTCTTCACTTATGAACTGTCGACGGTATATACGTCCGTGCATTAAATAAAAGTAATCATTTCTTAAATTTACGCTTTCTCAACATATTTAGCCAAAATCTTCCATTACCCTCTTGCCATGACATCTTTTGTCATTTGGAGTAAGTCTACAATGCACTTACTTGACAGTCTTAAAGCCTTTACTACATGCAGATACAAGCATTACAGATAGTGAAAAGTTGTTAGGCCTGAGCTGTGGTGCAGTTTTTGCAACATTCCTAATGCAGAAAGATTTAGCTTCCATTTTATATTAAAGTTACTTATTTGTATGTGAATTTTAAAAAGGTCTATACAACTCATTATTACTTTTAACAGCATTACAACATGAAAAACCAGCATCGTCAGTACCTCTACGCTCGCTTGAACACTATAAAATGGCTACATGCAGCCATACAATTTGTTTCCCTAAAGCTTTTTTCTTCTTTTTTTGACCAAATTGTTTTAACGCCTCTGACAGACTGGCAAATTTTGGCTATCTTCATGTGGTGGTCATTGGGTTATTTAGTGTTACAGGGTGAAAGACAGCTGCATAAGCACAGCTGTCAAATTTAGTGCCATACAGATGTAGTTTGGTTAGTACTATCACATTTACACTGTAGTATAAACAACAAAAAGATACGACAGAGGAAAGCCATCCACAAGGTGAGCGGTTAGCCTTGCAAATAAGCAAACAACTAGTTATGTGATGAATACAATTATGAGGTAAAATTAATTCTCAGTCATCTTTGGTGAGGCGAGTATTTTCGTGATGTTACCATTCAATGCATGACCCAATCCAACCATCACTTGTTACAGGTCTCATATTATTCAGCCAATGGCACAGTATGAGAAGAATGGACTACACACATTCTTAGAGGCTGAGAAAGATTTCTCCACCACTTGTATTGCAGTCTGATAAAATACAAAAGATAACCAAAATTGGTCAGTCTGCAGGGGGCTTAAAAGTTGATAATCACCTCCTTTAAAACTATGGATGTAAAGTATAAGTTTTAACTTTTCCCTCACTGAAAGTCTTTGAAACATTCAATCCCATGGGTATATTCAAATTTTCAACAACAACCAAAGAGAAATTTTAAGTGAAACCTTATTTTTCTCCAGGACAACATTTAACACAGATGGTGAAACTGTGAAAACCTTCTCTACTTGCGCCACTGGATATTACACTTTCCCATACATTTCCCATAATGCATGTTTCATGTATGCAACCATGATAACTTTGCTGTATACCTCTGCCACATTCCTGCGCTTGATCCTGTGTAGGCCTAAGTCTCTGGAAACAGAGCCACCTGATACTGGCCAATCCCAAATAAAAACCCCTGAAGAGTGGAATGGAGGACTGGACAGTGACAAAGTCACCTGGACACAAATCAAGAGCCACCAGAACCAATCATCTCAAAACTACGGTTGTCTGTAAACCTTGTTTGAATCTCTTAACTGAACCCAAAAGTGCAAATTGCTACCATTGTCCTGTCTCCGTGTCCTCAGTAGTGCTTCTCCTGCAGATAATCTTTCATCTTGTTGGGTAAAGGCAGTTTCTGAATCAGGTCTATCCTAGTGTACTGTCTAATGACAAAGCGACACAGGTACTGCAGGGAGCGCACTTGCATAAACCGAGACACAGGGTTGGTCAGTCGGACAGGGTAGGTGGCAGACCCTGGTAAGCGAGACCTGGAATAGCAAAAGGCTCCATTCTCTGAGTCTTTGATGGAGTGTTCGATTAGGTCCACGATGGACGTGTGGCCCTCCACATCCGGCTGCTCATAGAAGCTGAAGCGTCCATTAGAGTGTTCGATGCGGGTGTGGAGGGTTTTGCCCTGTGACCGGAAACTCAGGCTGAGGAGGTACCTGTCGTCTGAGCTGTCCCGAACCAGGAAAGAGCCATCGGCCAGGTTGACCAGCTTTTCCTCTGCCTCCCAGCGAGTAATGGGACCCCAGTACCAGCCCTGCCTCGCAAGCTTCTTCAGCTCCTCTGTAAGGCTGGTCACCACCATGGGCCCGCTGCTCTGGACTGAATCGTATACCCGACTGACCCCAGGAGCCGAGTTCGGGTCAAAATTGAGGTGGTGTCTTACCCTTTCAGCTACCTGACTGTCCGCAGAGCTGAATCCCGAAAAAGTCCTGGGGATCTCTCCATTACTAGTCATGGGCGGTAGGAGTGGAGAGAGGGGAGGTGGAACCTCAACTCTAGAGCTTTGGAGCATCACACCAGCTGAGCCAATGAGAAGGCTATTAACTGAGGTTTCCATGAAGAGGTCTGGAGGCATGCCACTGACCAGGTCGTGGTCCTCCTGGCCCTGGTCTGTATGGAGGGACCCACTATCTGCCTCAGTCACCACCTCCATGGGAGAAGAGCTTTCCAGGCAGAAAGAGTGGGACCCCTCAGGGTACATTCCCTCATCTAAAGGCATAGTGTACTGGATGTAGTCCTGAGGCGTCAACCCCAGCACAACAGGCACATCATGTTCATCAATATTCAGATGCAGCTCACCATTTTGAGGCTGCTGGAGATTCTTTAGTGATTCTGCCTGGTCCTGGAAGAGACCTTCCATCTGGAAGTCATGAAATTCTTTCCGGACACCATTCAGGTTGGGACTTGGGCTAGGAGAGTGAACCATAGCTTTCACCTTCACCTCCATTTTGATGCATGCCTCATCCGAGTTGACGTTCCGGAGGGGCCATGGCGAGGGGCTGTAATGGTGGCTCCGCAGGGATGCAGATCTAAGGGGTCTCTGGGCTTTCACCTCATTGAAGCTGATGGGCACAGACGAGGATGAGAAAGTGTCATCGTCATCCACAGAGCCCATGGCAGATGAGCTGCCTTTCACCTTTGCCTTCTGCTTGGCAGACAGCCTCCTCTTTAGTGATCCCATCAGGCTCTCACTTTTTGAGCGGCCCTTGTTCTGGCCCCCTTTGTCCTCTTCGCCACCAAGGTCACAGCCTGAGAGGTCTTTGGTGTAGCAGCCCCCAAAAAGTGACTCCTCCTTGGAGAAGTCTGCAGTGAGCGAGGGCTGCTGGAGCATGACAAAGTCACCCTCCTCTTTGCCCTTTATGTTGAGGGACTTGCGGATGGTCTTAAGGCTTATCTTCTTCATTGTGGCAGGGCC
>OMLF01010531.1:26716-52166 GCA_900302615.1 Holocentrus rufus
CGATAGCACTTCTACTACCAACCAATCAACTTATGCTGTGAGGAATGTTAACAGATTCAGCTCGCTAGCTAATGTTAGCAAAGTCAGAAACAAATACTTGCTGAGTGACTACGTTGTCAGCTAACGTTACTAGCTGACAAATAATAATACATGTAACTCTTCTTCATTAATTTGTTGTTCCTTGACTGTACATTTCAGGGCATTCTTTGGTGGAAATAAGAGTTCGAGCATTGAAGAGCATCATGTGTAAACTGGACCATTCCCTGATTTCTGTCTCTGATCTGGTCCAAGAGAGGATGCTGTTTGTGGTTCTTCTGGAATGGTTCAATTACCCCGAGGTGCCAATGCAGGAGGAGGTCCTTGAGCTGCTCAGCACTTTATCAAAGGTAGATGGATGGCTTACCACACTAGTCCTCTGGCAGACAGTCAGTTGCTAGATAAGAATAAACTTTTCATAAGCTAGTCCAATATATATGCAATGGAAACTATACTATTCAGTACTGTCAGTACTAAGATACACTGTAATTGTAACTGGCCTTGATGGGAGCCTTTCACAACTAACTAGTCTTTGACTGTGCAAATATATAACAGACTAAAGTTTCAGGAAGGACTAAAGCAACGCAATAAGACAATTTTCTTTGCATCAAATGAGAGAACAGGTATCAGTATAGTGTTGTCTGCTTAGTGACACGTGTTGATACCATAGTCATGTTTATGCACCTGTAAACTGTATATTTTTGATTTCATGACTGTTTGCCATATTTGTCATGTCTCAAAAGCATCCTACTGCAGCCCAGATGCTGAGAGACGTTGGGGCGGTGGAGTTCCTCACCCAGCTGTCTCCTAATGTGGAACCCAGGCTGCGTGCTGTCATCGATGGCACCCTGGACCAGCTGTTCCAGCTACCAGAGCTACTCCCTACTCATACGATGGTCTATTCACGTGGGCAGTCTGCTACAACTCCAACAGGTGTTAAAAGTTAAAGTCAAATATTTTTAAGGGTTTAGAGTCCATGTCATCTACGATGCTAAAATATTAATATTTGTATTGTTATTTGATGTTATGGGATGGAGTGGAGTGGTGTGTCCCTACATACCACAAAAATCTTAACAAAGTTTTTGCAGCATGCTCAAGCTTTTGTCAACAGAAAATATGGTGTCTTTGTTGCAGTTCCTCCAGTTGTTCCACCTGAAGAGCATTTTCCCAAAATGGGGTATTTCCAGAAGACTATGCCAAGCCATGTAGATGCACCCCCTCAGAAGATTGCAGGTATTTTAATCACCTCAGAGTTTGTAGTGTGTTCAAATTTCAGCTTGTATCCCTATTATTTTCTAAATTCAGTGCATCATATTTGCATTGTAAATTCATCATATAATGCATTGCTTCTCTTTTTCCCTCTGTGTGTCATATTCAGTGCATGACTCTGTGAAATGTCTGAAGTTTTCTGTGTTTCCATGGCTGACGTTGACAACCACAGACAGACACATACTTTCATCCAATGAAAGGTAAGAGACATCACATATTTCTGCAGAGTGGATTTGTTGTACTTTACTTCATTTTTTCCTGAACTTGTTGGAAATGTGCAATTGTACTGCATTAAACATATTCATGTGCTTCTGCTCCTTGTGAAACAGCTCTCTGAGGAGTAACAACCCCAACTTAGTCCGGACCACATGTGAACTTCTGCGTGATGTCATTATGCAGGACTTTCCTGCTGAGATCTTCCTGCAAAGGCCCAGTATTGTGCAGGTAACATTACACTACTATACTTTGAGGAGGACTTGGGTGATATGGCCAGAATATATTTTTTTCTTAATTTTTTTGAACAAATTTTGAACAGTACTTGTTTGCATTTGAATGTATTTGCACTTTTCAATGCTTAGTACAATTTAGTGCAATAGTACTTACTGTAGGACAATAGCTGATAGAGGCTATTGACATGGGTTTTCTTACATTCAGATTATTTACTTTTAATAATTTACTTGAAAGATTTATAAAACTGTTAAATACACATTGATGGTATTGTTGATGGTATTGTAAATGTGCATACCTTCATGTGTATCTCTGCTGATACCTTAAAAGCATGAGCTGAAGGGCCAAACCTAAAAGTATATGAGGCAGGAAGGGTGGTGTGGTGGTTACATAGCCCATTGTTGGAAATCATAGGTTTGATCTCACTCTTTGACAGGTTGTGTCTAAATGACTGCCATCTCTGTACCTGCTTCAAGTGCCACTGCTGAAATTATAACTCAGACATTTCTCTGCACATTTTTTTCTTGTAAGAAGAATGTAAGAGTATAAAATAAACAAAATGTGAAGACAAAGATGCCATATTAAACAAAAATCAGAGCAGCACATTTATAACACTCTGCACCAGGGTTTCAGAATGGCTGCCAATAGAATCATTCACCATTAACAGAATGCAAAACCTACAGAATAAGCAACCATGTTAGCCTCTAGTGAAGCCACAGAAAGCCCTGTAGTTGATTAAATTTTTGCACTATCTGGAGTTTAAAAAATAGTTGCTTCCCTAAATATACAGTATGTATAGGTGTCTATGGGGGTAAAAGTAAATATAGGAAAGGTAAAGTAAATAACAATATGTGACATGTTGTAGACAAATATATTTTTTGTTCTTGATAAAATATATAAAGAGCATAAAATGTATTTGTGAATTATGAATTCCCTTTCCAAACAGCTCTTTTGCCTGTTCTTGCAGATCAGATGAGTTTATTGGTTAGTATGGTTAAAGGGACCATCCCATAATGGATAGGTCTCTTGCTTGACTCCTGCAGCAGTCACAGAACATGTCAGCGTGTCCTTCAGCAAGGCAGTTCATAACTCTTTCTCCCTGATCTTGTGGGAAGTGAAGGAGGCCTCTAAGGGCTTACCATGGTTGAGCAGCACCAGATTGTTGTGGGGACACAGTTTGCTCATGATGTACCCCTGTGAAAGGCCAGGGTTTGGAGATGGCCTTGCAGGGTGTGAGGGTCCTTGGCAACAAGTTTTGCTGTTTTTTTATAGCCCTTTGGCCTTCTTGAATACTAAAGTTTATCTAAAACTGGGCACAGCTGCCCATAGGGTCTAGGGCCCTCCTCAGCCTGCTTTAGTTGGTGTTGGAGGAATCTTGTTAGTCCCAAACCTCGAATGATAAGGTCAAAGTGGTCTCACTGTGGCAAAGGTAGCATCATAAAGAACTGAGGGAGGCGTGCAGCTGTAAAGAATACCCTAAGGTAACTGAATTAATGTGCATTTGGCTGAGGCATTGGGTCAGCCACTGAAGTCCATAATGAGCCCTTTGGTTTTTTTTACATTCACATTGCAGAAAATGGAAAAACAACAACACAACAAATATGCTGTCCATCTCTATGTAAAGACGGAAAACTCCAGTTTTATTCTGGTACAAAAATACTAAAAATAGGCGACATAGGTGTGAGGAATAAACACTTATCAATGCAGAATTACATCAAAGTTAACAAGTGGCATGTGTTTAAAATGTTCTGTGACCCCCAAAACAAATCACATAAAAAGTTTGATGAGGGATTCGAGACTGGAATCAGATTTGAGAAAATGCTGTTTCTCACATTATGAGTGCAGCACCATATGCTCTCACTCATTGCTTTTTTTCCCCCTCAGCCATACAGTAATGGAAACACTGTAGTAGCAGCATTCACTGCAGCTGCAAAGTTTGAAAACACTGTTGCTGCAAAAATGATTGGTGGTTGCTATTGCCACTTACGTAGGAGTGGTAAAAGACAAGACTGTCCTCCTCAAATGAAAAGTAAATCCAGGCTGCACAGAATCACATTGACCTGACACCTGCCATGTTTGTTTTTGTTGACAATGCCTCCTCCCCACCTAGTGCCCAGTTTGCAGAGTGCACAAAAAAAGAGATCTAATCACAATGTGGACAGATTGCAGACCATGATACCACATAAATACTAGATATAAATGCAAAGGGTGTGGTTGGATTGTTCATTGCCTGATAGTGGATCTGGATACAGATCACATTTTAATACAAGGTTTGAGTTTGGGTCTGCAGCAAACTTGACTTACATATATATAGTGTCAGAACCCTTCATTTAATTGGTGTTGATAGTGTAGTACAGGAGAAATCACTTTGCCCTGTTGACCCATTGTGAACATTTATATTTTTTATTTTTATTATTATTTTTTATTTTTTTTAGACTGCTGTTGGGCAAATGTTATTACATCAGTCTCAGGGCAGTATTAATGTATTTTTGCTTATCAAAAAGAAATCATTGTAGGGATTTGTTTTCTTTTTATGGCTCCACTTGCCCCCTCCTTTGAGTTGCTAAAGCTATTTAACTAAATTAAAAGACTTGGATTTAGAGGCATGACATCATTAGCTACAGGGGGCAGGGAATTCGAACTTGGAACAAATTGCTGCACCAATAATTCAATTCCAGTTGCCCTTTTATTTAGTGAACTTAATCATGACTTTTCTATCAGTGTCTGGGTTTCAGGGCTTCTTTTTACACAGCCATGTTGGCTTTTTCTCTCCACTTGGACTCTCCTTTATCTTTTGTAAACAGCCAGTAAGACCAAAACAAAACCTGCATTATTGTACACAGAATTACAATGAGGTCCTATCTATTTATTACTGATTATTAATATGTCTTGTCTTTGGAAATGTATTTCATCATTTGTTCATAACCCAGCTCCTGAATTGTGATATTACTGCTCTGGTTTCCCTTCCTGTCTTCAGAACCTTCTGGCCCTGTTGATGCTGAGTTCAGGTGAAGGTGAGGCAAGCTACCTCCGGCTGCAGGCTCTTGCTTGCCTACGGCAGCTTTGTGTGGGACTCAGGAGCAGACTGCGCTTTCATCAGGACCCCAGCTTCTACTCTGCAAAGCAAGGTGGCACTGCTTACAAGTTAGCCTCAAGTACAGAACTCAGGCATTTTTGAGCTGTTTCTTAAATGCTGAAATCAGGCTTTTCAACTAGTATCAAATTGCTTGTACATGCTTATTGATGTTAGTGCATATATACCATAACTATACATTTGTCAGATGATTTAAGATATCTTTGCCTTTTGATTGAGTGCAGACCTCTTTCCCTCACAAGGATTTGGTGTGTTGTCAGAGAGCCACTGTGTGAGCTATCACATGCCACTGTTCTAGTATTAAGTCTAGCATCTAATGAAACCTTAACTGGGCTGTGATTTATTTATTAGCTACCCTTTTCCTCTAATTAATAAGATTAAGCAAATGATCAGGCATAGTGCTATAGAATTCTAATGATTAATTTCTCACAATGGGGTATTATTAACATGACTGTATTAAAAGTTCTTTCTGCTTTATTCCCCACAGACTTGTTGCATAGGTGCAAAATATCTTCAGTTTAAACGTATTTCATGAAAATGCTAATATTTCTGTCTGTTTTTTTAATTTATTTTCATACATTTTGGTCATTCTTTAGACCCAGTGTCCCAGAATTCGTCCTTGTCTTACTCCCAGGATGTGCGGGGGACCCAGCGCTCCCAGTCCTCCTCCCCGGCAGCAGAGCACTCTCCCCGACCTTCTGTAGTGGGACGCACAAGCCAAAGAGCCAGGGGAGATGGCCAGGACGGCGATGCAGCTTCCAACAGGTGTGCGCATGCAGGCATCTGTGCATTTACACCTGACCTGTATGTGTGTGCTTTGTTTACTGACACTGTGCAGGTGTAGGGGATATGAACAAGTCCATTTCCACATGGTCAACTATTAAGTGTGCACTCAGAAAGAATATTCAGATATGCAGCCCAAAATCGCAAAGGCTCAAGCGGATTATGGATGAAAAGATTAGCATCAGTTACATCACTTAACATCCCTTTCTTCTCTCTGTGGTACTGATACTCTGCATATCTTCTTCTGATACTCCTGCACACCTCTGAGGATCATACACAATTGGTACCATGCTAGTTCATCTTTCTCACACGGGGAAATATATTTGAGAGATTCAGCATTGTTGTTGTGCAGCCATGGTACAACAGCTCCCGTCCATAAACCTTACATTGAACAAGGCTGTCTTTGTGGAAATGTGTGCTTGTTGGGATTTTGTGTGTTTGATAATGAAATAATTGCTACTGACAGCAGCAACCCGCATGAGGGCAAATCAATGCGAGAGAACGTGTGGACGTTTGTTTTTGTTTCTTTGCTTTATTTATTTATATTTTGTTGTAATAACAACAGTAGCCCTCTAGCGGTCTGGTCTATATTGTATTAGGCTTTAACACTACATAGTTCCACCACATTAAATGCATTTTAAATATATCTCAGTTTGGGGCTGTATGATATATCAATATTGTATCAACACCATGCTAGATAACTAGATAACGTATGGGTTTTTGGATATTGTTACATCGTAATATGACAAGTGTTGTCATTTCCTGGTTTTAAAGGTTGAATTACAGTAAAGGGATGTACATTTCTGAACTAACAAGACTGTTCTATCTGTTTTATTATTTGCCTCTACCTGCTTGGTCATCACATCCACATTACTAATGATTGTTTATCAAAGATCTATTTTGTTTAAATATCTTAAGAAAGCGCCAGTAGTCACCCCTATAGTATAGTCACAATATTATTTGGTCAAACTGTATCTTGATCTTTGATTTTGTCCATATTGCCCAGCCCTGATATATTGACAATGATTTCTGCAACAAAATATTTTTTGACCCATTCCCACACAGGTCATATGTATATTACTCTTTTTGAATGGTCATTTTACTGATTCACCTACAGATCATGACTTTGCAGTTGTCTTTGTTTCTTGTCTATGATCATCCAGTGGCAGCTCTCACAGGGGTGCAGCAGTTGCCCAGGCACCCAGGCAGACGCCCCAGTCACCTGCAGATGTGGCCCACGTGGAGCTGCCCGACCTGGGTGTGGAAGATACGCTGGAGCTGCAACTGCAGCAGCTCAGTTTGGCTCAGTTCACTGTTGCTACTATGGAGCATGCCATACCGCTGCTTAAGGCAGGTAGGTATTTCTGTTGTATTTTTTTAAGCAAAGGGGAGGGGGAGAGAGAATTTCTTTTTAAACCAATTATCGCCATCTGTTTCTCTTGCACTGTTTTTTTTCTCCCCTGCTCTTTCGAGATTGAATATAGGTGAGATCTAGTAAATATCCCCTCCCCTCCTCCACTACAGCGACTGTCCAAGTATTCTGCTGCTTGTAATTTGGTCTTGTCATAAAATCTCTCTTGCTCTTGCTCTGTTTCCCTCGCTCTCTTGTTTCTCAGAGGGTTTGCATGTGTTCCAGCGTGTTCTGGAGCTGCTGTGCGAGGCTGTCCTCCTGCTTGGGGACAGTGTTTGTGAGCTGGTCTGGGACGATCGCAGCCTGGTGGGGATGGAGCTGGCAAGTCAAAACACAACTCATGACAGCCTCTTATGTAGATGAATGGATACACTTCACTGAAAAGGGGAACTGGGTTGGCCACCAGACAATTTGCCAGAGACACACAGGCATACGGTACTCAGCTGTCAAGGAGAACTGTGGCCATGTGATCGAACTGAATGAATTATATAAGGTTACAAAGGCTTTCAGCTGGTTACAAAGAGCCTCTCGCACACACACACGTGCACCTCTTATCTGTACCCCTGGGTTTATAGTGCACAAAATTGTTGAGTTAGTAAATGTCTTCATTTATTATGTGTATAAATTTTACAGAGTGGATTGTGTTAAACTGGTGTTTTGTTTTTTTTGTTTTTTTACCGAGCAGATTCATTTGTTATCCTCTCTGACTGCTTAAAGAATATGTTCCTCTGCAGGGGGACTTATACACTTGTCAAGCCCAGGCCCCTCTGGCCCTCTGCTGTTTAATACATGCCCAGAGCCTTGCAGGCTGAGAACTGTTTTGTCATCTTTATGTGGAGAGCAGCTATTGTGTGCCAGACCTCTAGGTTTTTCCTATGGGAGCAGACCAAACTGTTCCTACAAGCCGAGCAATGCACAGGGCATTTACTGCCCCCTGCTGGTGTTTATAGACTATTGTTCAATTTCCGCTGCAAGAACAATGTGGCTCAGAATAGATTGTTCCAATTTATTCATACTGAGATAGGGCGGATCTGTATCTCGTCCCAAAATAACCCTTAAATCTGATTACATTCAATTCCTAACCCCTGGAACGAACAATTTTCTCTTGGCTCCCAGCCAGTCATAGTAACGGTGAGTCTGCCTCTGTCTGGGTGCATCTGTGTGTATGTGGGCATGCACATGAGGATGTGCGCGTGTGTGAGTGTATTTGTGTGTGTGTATGCGTGCATATGTTTACTTTTATATCTCTGTGTGTGCTGTAGAGGGAGAAGCTGCAAGCTTGCATGGAGCAACTGGGAGACATACTGAGTTCCCATCAGAGCTATTCAGCAGACACTACCCACAGTTCTTTGGTCCATCGACGAATGGCCTACACAGGCACAGCCATATTCACCATTAAACTGCTCCAGACCATCCTCCCCCCTGAGAAGGTGTGTGTGTGTGTGCTTTTATGTAGTAGGGATATCAGAAGAATAAGTGCTTTGACACCAAAATGTTGAAAATGATACCAAAACTATTGTTTTCAATATTGGGCGGTGCAAGTCAATCACTCTAACTCAGTGTTGTCCTTTTAATGTAGCTCAGGCCTGTATGTTTGAATACTGAAACACTTACAGTTGCTGTCCTGCTTACAAGACAGTTACTCAAAATCAGAGTACATAATAAAACCATTGTATTTATTGTTACAGCAGGACAGTACAGTTCCTCTAATCTGAAATGAGTATTTTTTTGGGCTGCTTTGTTTTTTAACTTGAAGGCTGCAGTACAGGTCAGTGTTGCACTTGTAAATTGTTCTTATTCTAAGCTGTAGCCTGTATGTTAAAATAATTGAACAAAGTTATGAGATAAAAGTGTGTTTGTTAAATGGGATTTCTGTTTATTCTCTGCTATGGAATCAGGTATTGAGAATTGTGAAATTGTATCAACTATCAAAACTATCTGGCATTGTGACATCACTAGTATGTAGGCATGTTTACCATCTGCTCTGTCTGTTGTTCTGTATCTCTGTGCTTGGACTGACCAAATCACCATACATGACCGTACTTATTATTTTCCTTGATCATTTTAGTGCTGCTCCTTAAACAGTAGCAATATGATTTTTCTTAATTTGCTCAGGCCAGTGACAATCTCCCAGAGAACACTGCGATGGCTATTTTTCATTTGTGCCTGGACACCGCCTTGGGGAGCGCATTTCCCAGCATGCAAGAGTCAGCAGTGGCCTATTTGGAGCAAGTGAACTCAGATGGCCATGACCTCTACAGGAGGGTGACCCGTGCTGCCCTCTGGATGGAATCCACTTGCAACTTCCTCAAAGAGACACAGGCACAGGTATGAACTGCATTTAGCATTCTCACATGTCCAGACCTATCTCCGCTGGAGAAAGACAGTAACTCAAAATCAGACTTTTGGACGTAGGCAAACATAAAACAATAAAAGACGTATGTCGACTGTGTGATCTGACTTTTACTGATATTTCAGCGTCTATTTTGCTAGCTTGTAGGTCTCTGGCTTGGAAGTTGTTGTTCCCATAGCGACTGGGAGGAGAGGAAGGGGAAGGGGAGGAGAATTCCGACTGAAATAGTCAGAATTTTATTTTTGTCATTTTAGTAAATATTGGTACAATATCGGTGCGGCACAAGCACCTCTACCTCCCTTAGAGAGATAGATGTTTTCTTTTCATAAGTGTGCTGCTTACACTTCATACCAGTGACAGATTTTCTGGTTCATGACATGAATATAGTTCATTAATTATGCTTACATTGGTAGTTTTGACGATGACATAACCGTAATACCCTGACATGTGACAATTGAGTTGGATATACATTATTTAAATGTGCTGTTATTTGTTTGTTTATTTATTTAGTTTTAGAATATTAAATAAGGTTGCCATATGCTACACAATTAAAAATCTATAATTCAAGCATTTAGCAGATGCTGTTATCCACAGCAACTTAGAATTAATAAAACAGTAAAATATTTGAACCTGCTGTGAGTATCAGCGTCGTAAGTGGCCAGATAATTCAGTGCCATGAAAACAGAAAGTGCCTATTTTAACACTATCATTAAACAGGAAAAGGTAAAAAACATCACTTCTGTCAACAGTTAGGACAGTAAGTATGTATAAGTATAATATGATAATAATAACAACCTAAATAGTATCTGTTTGGAGTATATGGTTGCAACATCTGGGAGTTTCCTTATTTGCTTATGCTGCTGACACACAAAAATGTAACTGTCACATGCATATTTATATCCCCACAGGGGTCAGAGAGAAGGGTCAGTGACCAGCAGCTCCTCCTGGAACAGGAGCAGGTCTGGCTCAAGGCCACTACAGCAGGAGTGAACCTGTGACCCTTCAGTCACAGCAAAGCCTGTCTGAACTGTAGGGAAGCACCGGCATATATTTCTTCACTGGTTTCTTCATTTATTTCTTGTTACAGGGGGAAAAGAACTGGTTGGAGCTACTGGAGCTGGCAGACCAGGCCATAGACGGGCTCCCGTATCACCAACACTTACCCATTGTCAAGGAGTGCATTGACATGTGCTCTTACTTGTAAGATAAAACATTCGATTAAATATTAAACATTTTCATGCTGGTTTACATTCATCATGGAAACAGTTTGGCTCAATTTCAATTTTCTTTTCCTGCCATCAGGTGGAAGTTTGATCAGCCCAGTCCGCTCCTCCAGACGGAGAGCCAGAGAGTTCTCCTCAAGCTGCTGTCCCATCCTTTGCTGCCTGTCAGAACTGAAAGCTACACCTGCACTTTAAACTTGGTCAAGGTCAGAGCAAGCCATGTTATACAAGCTGGTTCAATTACTGGTTAAATGACTGTGCAGGTTCATGGCTGGGAATATTCCAAATGATCTATTGTGAGCATGTAGTGGGGCACCCATATGTGAATTGGTAGAATAATGATAAATGAATCCCAAATATCTTAGACATTCCCCTAACAGCTGAAGTCAGGTTGCTCACTCACTATGAGCGGTATATGGTTACATTGGAAATGAATTTCTTGGTTGTGTGAGTGTTCAAGTAAGAGATTAGGGTTTATTTAGGACGTGCTTTGGTGTGATTACATACTGATGACAAATGACGCCCCCAGGACTGCCTCGGCATACAGAATGCGCCCCGGCTGGCATCAGCAGCCTGCAGTGGAGTCCACTTTCTGCTCCACCACAGGGTGCTCTATGAAATCAGCGCCTTTGGCCTCCAGGATTCTGCAGAGAAGGTGAGCTATGAATGTGTGTGCGCTTGCACCTCGGTCTTTGCAAGAACCAGTTTGATCTATTGACTTTTTGGAGCGAGCAACACATTTTAGCAAAGTGAGGTCGTTTTGCCTGCTTGTTGAGACAGATTTTCAAAGGATTTATGTATCACTTTAAAGTCAGGTTGAACTTATTTGTCACTGGTATCTTGTAGTGTTGGACATTTAATGCAGTGTGTCTGTCACTTATAGTACCTGCTATTAAAAGCTTTATAACCAGTGCTTTATGTGTCACTGTGGGTTCAATAGTTAACCTGTGATCCACAGGTGAATGTTGCTGCCAAGGATATTCTACTCTTTCTGCTCAAGGGACGATTGATGATGACAACAACAACCTGGGACAGATTTAATGAGGCGCTTTACCCGGTCATCCCCATATTACAGGTGTTGTGCTCTCTCAAGAGACCTGTTTGTGTTTGCATTACAGAGCTCATGAAGCAGCATCACGTTTGGTTCTTATTACATTTTATTTATGGTGGGGAGGGGGGGGATAACAGTCGTGTATTTTCCCCCGTAATCAAAACAAGTATGATCAAAAGTGCAATTTTAGCACTCTTGGACCACAAAGGCTGCATATTGAGCTGCCAGCGAGAAAAATTTAGTTATGCACTCATTTACATATTCTGTGTGATATTGTTTCCTTTTTTGGTAGAAAAACAAGCTTTTATTAATTGTTCACTTTCAGGCAACAGAAAGCCAGGAAATTTTTCATGAATATACATGAGATTTTGACTAGGTTGTCAAGTGTGATTTAATTCAAGGAGGCCATTCAGAGATGGGCCCACCATGTCAACAAGAGGCGAAATGAAACCGCCCGTAATCAGAGCAATGCATATTTATTTACTGTTATGCTGCTTAGCTGGAATTCCCTGGTGTTTTCCCCATTGTCTGCCAAAGCAGTCTGAACATAGCGTGTGTGTGTGTGTGTGTGTGTGTGTGTGGGGGGTGCAGGGTTACGCAAGCACTGAAGAGTCACTAGGAAACTGTGTCCTGCTGATAAGTGACATGTCGGACGTGGCAAGAGACGATGTGTTTCCAGACACAACCAAGCTGAAAGCGGCACTCCGACTCCTTTTCACCAAACAGCCCACGTGAGTGCCGGCTTTGGGTTAAGCTTTTGTCTGTGTTTGTGTTTGTGTGTGTGTGTGTGTTTGTTTGTGCCTGCCCAGATGTGTGTGCCTACTGTGTGCATGGTGCTGTGCTGGTCTGTTTCTACTGTGTGTGTGAGAGAGAGAGAAACTGTTTGATGAATCTGCTGCACGGTCTCAGGAGTTTTGTGTGAACCAGGCAAACATCTGAGAGTCAGAATATTTTGCTGTACAAGACTTGTGATGGACATATTAGCACTGTCTGTTGCTGCCAGGTGATGTGCTCATCAACTTATCTCTGCGCTCTGTGAGGCTTATGTAAAACAGCTACCCTGTCCCACCCTATGAATATGGATGAAGCCGGGAAATTAACACTGGACACCAGCATGTAGACAAGCGCTGGTAGATTTTGTCAGTGGCAGATCAGTTTGTCTTCTTCACCTGCTGCTTTTGTAGGTAACCTGTGTTCATTTGGGTGTTCTATTTAAAAATAAATAAATAAAAAAAAATTGGCTGGAACTTTGTGGGATCCTGTAGTGTACACTGTGTCAAGGTAGATAAATGGCTCAATTTATAGCTAAATTTAGTGTTTTTGTTCTGATGTGTGTTCACACGGTCTGAAAAAAATCATGTTTTTGAAAGGAAAAGAGGAAGTCCAGGATGTCCAGCTTGTGCCTCTTGGCCTTTTTAGCCCTACCATATGATAGAAAAACCAACATTAATCTTGGTGTGACAGTGATAGAGTGGGACTGGGGCTTCATTCATCCAAACCTTAAGCCTCTGAACTGAATGGGCACAATGAATGAGGTATTTGGCAAGAATTGTTAGCCTTTTTATTACTTTTTTGGAGTGCTTGTTATAATAGTTAGAAGAAGAAGCCAAAAAGGAGAATTGCAGACCCAATTTAAAGTGAGTTAAAGAATTGTTAAACAGGCCCAATCAACGGGAATAAATGAATGTGTAGAGCACTATATAAAAAATTGACGCTTTGAATATTTATACATGCTTGTTCCATATTTCAAGTTAAATTATGGCCTGCTATGTCACTGTTTTCCAGACAACTGAGATGTAGGCTTTTATATTTGGAACTGACTGAGATCTCAGACCTGACTGCAAAAAAAAATGACGTCACTTTCACATCTAAATTTACAGGGTGAGAGTGGCAGCAGTGCAGCACATCTTGCCCCACCTCACCAGCACAGAGGGGGCGAACACATCCAGGCCAGACTTGGACCAACCGATGCTGTCCTCCCTGCCCAATCTCTTCTGCCTCAGAAACGCTGTAGACATCACACTGGACACCAGCAACAAATCCTTCCTCAAAGTATGCATCCACATACACACTTGCAATGACACACTCATACACTGTGTATACTTTTGCACAGGCAAAATCAAATGCATGCACACATTAAAATACAAAGTGTGCACATACTTGAGACATGAATCATGCAACACAGATTTGTGAACCAAACAAGTGCACCTCTGTGTTGGCTGTGTATTCTGTTCTGTTGTTTGTGTGTGTGTACTGAACATATGTATGTGTATTGTGTTGGGTAGGTGGAGTCGGTGGAAAAGCTGTTTGGTATCCTGACTTCTGATACTGTCGACTTGTCACTGAGAAGGTCGGCTGCTGAGCAGCTGGCTGTCGTGCTGCAAGGTAAGGTGTCATTACTAAAACTATCACCATTAACACACTTCTTATGCAGCAATCTACCTCATTATATTATTATATTTCCATTCTACAGTCTCAGTTCAGTCAGGCTAATATTATTAAACCATCCTGGCAGCTCACCTCTTTGCATTTCCCTCTACATGTTGGATATCCTCTCAGATCTTATAGATACATACAGAGAGTTTAGTGGGAAACACTGGATGGCGTTCGCTTTAGTCCCAGGATCATAGATTTACTTGCAAATCTCTATTTTTAGATCGACGCGACACTAAAGATAAGCATCCACTTTTGTTTGTTTTTCATTCCTGTAACCCACAAGTACCTGGATGGTCTGTGTGCAGCCGTGCAGGGGGCAGGACCACAGTAAATTTTAAAAGCAGAACATAAATGACAACCATTTGAATCACAGTGAACCACTGTAGATATTCCATGGCGAATTGCCTAAATTGTCCGTGATACACAATGGTGTTTGGAAGTGAGTGCTTTGAAATGTCTAAACATATTTTGGGGTGTAACTATGTACATCCACTTGATACAAGCACAGAAACTTCAAAAGTTTACATTCTGTTTGATCAGAGAGTGTTATGCCCTTGTAAAAGCGGCAGTGTTTATATTTTCACACAACCATATGTTTTAGGCGAACAGACGAAAAGTAAATACTGAGGAGTATGCAAATGTTTATTGTCAGCGTATTGAATTGTTTTCTTATTTCCCCGCAGACACAACAATGCACCCAGTGCTGAAGAGTCTCAGCATAACAGACAAAGCCATCTCTTTCGTTACAGAGAGTGTAAATGGCAACAAGGTAAAAACGACAAACCACTATTGGCAAAGCGATAAATGGATGTGTGCTGAGCGAGTGACTATTGAGATTAAACAAAATAGAACAAATCCTGGACCTCTTTCCAGAGACAAACAGTGTGCGCATGATTGCATATGTATAATTACATAGATGCATGTTGTTATTTATATATTTCTGTAAATATCTACGTGTGACCATGCATGTCTGTATGTGTCTGTGCTTGTTCATATGTGTGTATGTTGTTACATACGTTGTTGGTGGATATGGGGGAGGCTTACTGAGACATGCATGATTGAAGAATGAAATGGCCTGACTTAATTGTCAGATAGGCTCAGGTCAGCAGTGATTTTTACCCTCTAGTTATTGCAGTCCGTTGATCACTCACAGGCTAATGGAGGTAATGGTCCAGCATGTCTGCCTGCATGGACATGGAGGAACAATGCAACAAAGGACAACTGTCTCAGCGAGCTAGAGTGTATAAGGAGACATGGCTGCATATTGGTTCTGTCTCAGCCCTCTGTTGCGTGGTGCTTGCACAATCATAGAATTTAGGTCTAGATTATATAAAGTGACAGTGAGGAGATCATGTGCACATCAGAGAGAAAGAGAGAGAGACAGAGAGAGAGAGAGAGAGAGAGAGAGAGAGAGAGAAAGTGCAGAGAGAGAGAGAGAGAGAGAATGTGTTGTTTGTGTTTTCCCTGCAATTAAACACCAAGCGTGAATGTTCCTGTTCTCCCCAGAGCTTGGACTGCCTGTTGGAGCCGTGTGTATGTATCCTGAGGAAGCTGGTGTACGCTGATCCATCTCTGAGGCACAGCCTGGCACAGCGCACCCCCCTGCTCCTCACATTGCTCAGGGGTACATTCACAAGACAACTCATTAAGTAACACTCACAACTATGCACATTATATTGTGTAGCCCAGGGGTGCATTCACAACAAAGATGACAAGTCATTCGTTGATGCATAGCCCTTAACCATGTTATCACACTGCAAAGTGGCATGCTAGTATGATGCAACACATTGTTATTGAGCTCAGCTCAACGCCGGCACATTGTGAAGAGCTTTATCTGCAGTGCTCTACTTGGTAATGTTTAGAGCAGTCCTCGTTTCTGTTGCATGACTTATTTTACAAAACTGGCCATTTAAAGAATGTATTCTGTAATTTATTAGATTGTCTAAATTATTGCTATATTCACATAATGTTCTTGCAGAGCTGGATTTAAACAGAAAATACACTTTATGGAGCTTTAGTAATGAATTGTATCAGAAAATACTTTGTTTTACATACAATACATTATGAAAGTAAACATTGTGCAGAGTGCAGGTAAAACTCATTGTTAAGCTCCTTGCATCAAGACCTCAGACAATAAATGTTTCAGTCAAAAAATATCTTCAACCTATTAAAACACCATGTAAACAAACCCATTAGTGGGTGACAATCTCAATGGGGAGTGCCAAACTTCAGTTATGGATTGAGCGTTTTAGTGTTTGTGACTGAGATGGAATTTCAAACTCTGTGATGTATTTAAAATTATTAATGAGCTACAGCGATAAAGTTTAGGCTGTGTGCATATAAATTGGCTTTGTGTTGTCTTCATTACAGCTTCCTTGATATTGAAGGAGAGCAAAGGCAGCAGAAGTGAGACTGCTGTACTGATGTGTTTACTGCTTTTTGATGAGATTGCCAGTGTTGAAATATGGTGAGTGTATTTTTTTTTCTCTCTCTTTGAACTTGCCATGGTTCTGATAACAATGTGTATGTCCAGAAATGCAGTACTTTTTTTCATGTCGTTTTAGGTCAGACAAATCCAACACAGAAGGGAACTTTGTGCCATTCTCCCTGCCACTGTCAGTAACACGCAGGTAATATGTAATCAATTTAGTATTGATCTCTACTCCACATCAGAAACCCATTTTTAATAAATAATCTTCGCTTCACTCCCAGGTTCAACATCCCCTTCCAGGCAGCAACCCATCATGCTGTCAGCCCGTACTGCTGTGTCCTGCCCCCATCCTCTGACCTCCTCACCCTGGCTCCTGCCCGCCATGCCCTGCAGCAGGCCTGGAACACCGCATGGCATTCTGGGATAGACAACCTCCTCCAGGAGCTGCATGGGACCGGCAGTGATGTCACAGAGTAAAGGCCTTTTGTTTCTTACTCTCACGCGTGCATGAAAGATGAGATAGTGTTTGTTTAGTCGGTTTTCATTTGTTTTTGCATAAAGTATATGATTATAAAACAGATTAGGGACCAAGGAAGACGAAGTTCCTGTATCACGGAAAAGTAAATTCTGCCTGATGACAGTAGAGAGGGGAATAGGCTAATTTCAGTATTTATTTGTTCGTTTAATTATCTAAGTCTAATGTTTCTCCTAGGAATTTGAAGGGAGACTGCGTTGTTTTTAGTGCTGTTAAATAGGTAGTGCTGCAGTATTTTGTTTTGTTTGAAGAAAGATATTTATGAGAGAAACTAGTCACAGTAATAATTAAGTAAAAAGATCCCAATGCCAGATCCGCCCTGTAGATTCAACTGGAGCTAATGTTTTCCCTCAATGGAGGGTTGTCGTGAACAATTAGTTTCAGAGGCTTGGCGTCTTGTGTTTCATCCATCTTCGTTTTCTTTTAATGTGAACTAATGCAAACAGATGCATGTGTCTCTCACACAGGTTTAACCAGCTTAATTACAGCAAAGGAGTTTTAGATAGATCAATCCATGTGGAACTAAATTTCATACAGTGCTGTCATTGGGAAACAAGAAACTGTTTAGAAATGTCATCAGGATGAATTAGTCAACAGGGAAATGTACATTCAGAAGTATCTTATTTGGATCTAGTATTTTGTGACCGGTATATATCTAAATTACCTAACCTCTGCCAACATTTTGGTTTCTTGTCAGCAGTCCAAAATGCTTTTTCATGTTGTCATGACGCTGAGAAGACAGCTTTTTTTATGTCGGTTTTTGAATGTTTCATTTTGATCGTAGCTGGTTTGATTGCTCCCTGTTGATTCTCAAATATCAGGGAGCCTTCTTTGGATGAGTCATAAATGTCTTATCACTCCAGATTGCTGATCAAATATCTGTTAGTAAATGAGGTCATCAGTATGCTTCTGGGGATGCTTCTTATGCAACAAACCTGTCACCACAGACGAATTATATAACCTGATTTAGAATATCTCCATTAACATCTCCATCACTTTTGTTACGCTATTTTTACAGTTTTTATTTTTATTTATTTATTTTTTTTAATTTCCTCCTTTTCCCCCCCAGATTTCATGGAGATCTGAAGCTTGCCGAGGCACAGGTTGCGTCACTGCGGGCGTCACACCTCCCCACCGGGCTGCAAGACTGTATCCAGGCCATCGTCATGGCAGCAGGACACAGCTCTGTGACCTCTGCCCTCTCTAGGCTCAGTCTGTACTTGCTGATTGACAGACTGGCGCTCCCTCACATCCACACCCACAGCTGCAGGGATACTCTTTCCTCCCTCTCTTGGAAGTCTGCTATAACCAGGTATGCTATGTTCAAAATCAAATATTGGTCAAACGTTAAATTTCACCTGGAGAGGGATGAAGAACTTTTGCTCTTTTTCACAAAAAGATTGAAAATATCAGGTTACATCTCCTACTTGTTGGCGGCTGTCACTTCTCGTTTCGGTGTTTCCGCTGTTTTGAGCCCATTTCACTTCAGGTCTCACAGGTATCATATGAAGTGGTTCTGTTTTTCTGCCCTTGAATCACTCACTGACGGACCTGGCTGGTTGGCTACAGAAAGATGATGCTGGGGCTGATAGGGTTAAACAGAGCCATACTGTGATTGGCTGAAGTGGAAAAATCATCTGATTGCCTGAACACATTTATGAAACTCATAGCCATCAGAGAAGTCTCAAAAATGCACTCACAAATGCAGTGCAGTCCACATGAATCCAAATAAATCTGTAAATGAATGTAGCTGTTCTCGCATATCTTTCAGATGTATATAAACACAAATCACTACAATATGTGTCTTTTGAAATGACATATTTGGGGATTTTTGGGGGCATTTGATTTGTCTCAAATGAAAAATATTTGTGCATGCATGAGAAAAATATTTGTGAGCACACTTTTGTGTTTATAAATCATGACATACTTTTGAGAATCGTTTATATTTGTGATTATAGAAACTTAACTGACCCCATAGTTACCCTGATAATACTGCTACTAGTAATCATAAAAATGAAAGGAATAAGAACAAGAATAATTTGAAAGTGATAATGGAATGAGAAAAATGGGATGGGGAAACTTCTGTGCAGTTGGAATTGAGCATACATTCATACATTACTAATTAGAATTAGTCAAATTATTATGCAGGGAATCCCGAGTATTTTTCATCCTCTTGGTCTCACTCTGGCGGCCTCTCTCCTCTCTTCCCTCCAGGTTTCTCCGGGTGCGTCCAGCCTGTGTGGAGGATGAGAGGTTGCTTGTGGGCATTGTTGCATTTTTGAATGCCCACTTCAAACAGGCGCACACCGAGTCTGCGTCTGACCCAGAGGACAAGGACCTGCGCTGGATACTGGAGCTGCTTCTCAACCAGGTACGAATGGTTTTCACTTTTTGGCAAAGCACACGAAACACGGCCACATTAATTTTTCTCTGTTTAAGATTAGGGCTAAGAATAATGTCTCAAGCGCTCTTTTACATTCCTCCTCACTGATCTGGTCGAGTGAGAACCACTCACTGAATGAAGTGTAAGATTTGTTAAGGAATATTCCACCAGTTGGAGCTGGACATTAATCAAACTCTCACCGTCCCGTAACTCTTTCTGTAAATGTGATGACTATTAATATGATAAAGGAGATTTTGAGAGGGAATCTGGCTCTCTGTGCTCCTACTGTCATCCTCAATATCTTTCCCTCTCCTTCAACTCTAAAAGAACTAGATCTTGATTCTGCCCCGACATTCAAAACTCAACTCATGTTATCCTAACAAGTTATCTTAAATTTTGTACTCTGCTGTAGTTTTTGGTGTGTGCGCACTTGTGGGTTTGTGCATTTGCATATATTTGAGGTATTTGCATCTGTTACTTAGTAATCGAGTTAAGCTCTCCTCCCTCCCCAACACAGGGAGTTATATATGTGTGTAATCAAAGCATGAGTAAATCACACACCATCAGACAACCCAAACATATTACTGTCTCATTACGAGTAACACAGCACACCACTCCAGACCCACGGCTCAAATTATTTTTCTGAACTCTTAAAACAAAGCTGGATTCATATTTTTGCCTGAGGAGAAGAATCACAGCACTCTCTTAGTGAGGAGAGCTACTTTTAGGATTTAATCAGTCTCACCTTGGCTTTCTCATTAATGTGTGTGTAAACAATAGGCCCTCCCCTGGTGGCTAAAGCAGACTCAGATAGAATGCCTGGTAGGGGTGAGCAGCTCTACTTTGCTCTGACTTCTCTGTAATTACTGGGCTGTTTCAGGAACATCTGTCTCTCAGTGAGGAATGCGGCATGTTTGGCGCTCTGACACCTTAGTTTTGTAGGCAGGGATAGGTGGTGTTGAGGAAGAGGCACTTCCTCTTCTATGTCCTGTCAGCCCCTAGCTCCACCCTTATGCTCCAATATCCAGGACAATAGGCAGATGAATAACTATATCTGCTTTTCCTCAAAATCTATCTAAATGTTTTTTTTTTCAGGAGGGCAGCTGATTTTAGTTATTAAACATTTATGAGACTCATCAAAGTCAAATGTCCCTTTTAACAAAGGGAATGTATTTAATTATTTGTGTATGCCATTCCCTAAAATAGTAAGATGATTACAGCTTTGTTCATTTTGTATGAAACTAAAGGCAGAATTTTACAGGAATGCATGAAAACAAGATTAGCAAAATATATAAAGAGATATGAGTAAGAGAGCAGTGTGGTTAAAAATAAACATAATTACATGGAAAAAAAATTAAATAAAGATGAAAGTAAAAAAAAACAAGCAAACAAACATACAACACAAGATAATAAAAAGGGCTGAATCTAAAACAATTTTGAGGATACTAAAGACAAACCAAATAAATAACACTGTGTCCATCCCTCCATCTGTCCTGTCAGGAGACCATGTCCCTCCTGGATTTGCTGCTTGGTGTGGAGACCCAGACCTCTAGTCAGAGCCAGGGGGGGCCGGAGGAGCTGAAGAGCCAGGTCAGCCAGAGACTGCAGAGAGAGCTCACCAGCTTCTTTAACACTTTACTCCACCGTCTGACACTCACTGCTGACAGGTAGGGTTCAGTGATTGAACACACAAATGCACGTGCACAAATTACTTGTTATTTAAAATGTGCAGAATCATTCAATCACAAGAAGTGACCTGCCTCCAGGTAATAGAAATGAATCATTTTTATTTTCCATGTCTCTCCGTGTTTTGTGCAGCCTAAATGGTAATCATAAAGTTTTGAATTAAATGCCTCTTTATAATTCTCAAGAAAAGTTACTTTCCCATAGTAGGACAGATATGAGTTTGCATTTATCTGCAAATGTACAGCACTGAATTCTTCATTGACAATAGCTCAGGGCCATGGAGGCGTTATTGACGTTTCAACACGCTTCTGCTAGGAACATGCAAGAATATTTTCTTCATTTCCGATGAATCAATTTTTCCTCATGAAAAATAAATTAAAGGATCATAATTATCACTGTGTGAGCAAATGTGAAGGACGACTGTTCTCTCATGTAATGTTATTCAGCCTGCCTGTGGGGTTAGAAAATTGTTTAATATCAGCAGAACCATAAAAGAGACAGTGAAGTGTGCTTCAACTATCAACTTTATCAGATTTCTCCTCCTCTCTTTCCTTCCCTCTCCTCTGCCTTCCTGTCCGTCTTTCTGTCCAGGCTCTGTTTGGCACTAGCGGGCCCCTTCAAGAGCCAGCTGGCGGTCCGTTTGCTCCAGAGCCTGCGGGTGTCTGACGCCCCGCGTTTCTACGGTTTACCCAGCCTGGAGAGGACGCTGCTGGGTATGGTCAGCCTGACAGCCCAGCCTGGCTGGAGCTCCCACTGCCCAGACCTGGAGCCCATCTCCCTCTGCTCCAAGTACCTCAGCGGACTGTTGGAGGTGTGTTTGCGACATATGTGATATTTGGTAATGTGAAGTTTTGTCTGCCTATTCACATGTTGCATGGGCGTATCCAAGCTCCCTCAACAGCTATCAAAATGCCTGAATGCCTACGGAAATGAATGAAAGCAAAAAGCAACAGTACTGTCTGTGGAATTAATTAAAACCGAGCCAAATATGGTTATGGAACATGAATTGCAATAGGTAAAAATTTCATTGATTAGATATGCCACACTATGAAGGTGCTGATGAGGATAATCAACCTTGCCGATTCCATCTGCTCTGCTGTTCAGCAGTCCATAACAAAATAGTCTAACAAAGAAAACCAGCTTGCACAGCAGTAATAAGCACAGAGGTGTCCAAACTTTTATTCTTACTTGGGACTTAACATCCCTGTGGAATAGACTTCCATCCCAGTGTATTTAGTTTGTCTTAATGGGCAGGTTTTGTGGACATGAATTAAGATTAGGCAAAGCTTAATTTCTTTTTCAGTGGAAATCTCTGGTGGCTTGATTCATCTCTCTGATCACAACCTGATATCTAGCCATCCCCTCACTCCTCCTCTCCTCCTCTCCTCCTCTCCTCCTGTTGCTGTAGGGCAACAGCAGCGGGCCTTGGCCTCTTCTCTTCATCTGCAGCCCCACAACTTGATGGCACATCAAAGCAAAACAATTAGTCTCAGATGTATTTAGCTTTCATTTAGATCCAGTGGATTGCATGACAAACATACAATAATCAGTAACTCATTAACAAATATATTTTTGTTTAGTCTCTTTACTTCGGTGTTCAAATGAAGAAAACACAAACAAACAATATGTGATGATAAATTCTGGATGGGATCCATACTGAAATGTGATTGCACTGTCTTTAATTCAACTTCTGATGTTCTGTTTCCTTCATGCAGGTCATCTCCTCGTTCTATGTAGAGTGGGGTGGCAACTCCATGTCCTTCATGGGAAAAGGTGTCACCAAGAACGCCGTCATCTGCCTGCTTCACCTGTCCCATGAGATGATGGCAAACAACAAAAACAATGACAAGGTTAGTATGAATACCTCCAAGAAGATACAGTCATTTATTGGGTTAATAAAATGCACTGCACTAATCTGCTGCTGATACACAGAAGAAATAGGAACAAATAACCAGCTAGATTTGGATATTAACAGTCACATCACTGCAACATCATACATTTTAGTTCATGTTGTCTTCTCACTGAGCACAGCCAGTGCATAGTGAGCCATTTGTCCCATATCCTTATCTGAGCATTGTGGACTTTATTTCATGATTCTGTATCAAACAGTTACCAAAGATTTATTGGACTGACAGCCTGAAACACAGATTGATGCAGTGAACACATGCAGGTGGTGAGATGGGGGAAAACATCTTGAAATGTCGTGGAATTTTTGTGACTTTCATTTCTTTCTATCTCCCCCCCTTCAGGACTTAATTTCCCAGTGGTCTTTGGGGCATGAATCGGGTTCCGAGGAGGCCAGCGGTTCTCAGCTGGGTTTGGCCTGGCTCATCCCGTTATGGGTGGACCGAGATCCAGAAGTATGGACACCGCATCAACAGTCTGAACACACACCACAGCACACCACACTCTGTTCAACTCCACTCTCACAAACTCTTTCTGTCATGAAAAAAAAAAGAAGTTTCTAGACGCTTGGCTTTTGGGACAAAACGAAACCCATAAGAGCCAAGAAAAAAAAATCACAGACAAAGAGAAGCACATGACAGCTAGTCGTCCCAAATTCTCTCTCTGTCTCCAAATGTGAGTTCCCACAGAAGTCAGTCTAAGAGGCTCCCTTGACAAGATAGGATCTGTCTTTGCCGTCATCAGTGTAAATGCCAGTCTGGCAGTATGCATAACCAGCACAATCACATTCGCATTTAAAACGGCACAGAGAAGTTCCCTGTGACTTCGGGGACAGCTGCAGTGTCAGGTATCCATCACTTTTTAATCTGCCGATGTGCACACACCCTGGAGGTTTTATTTAATCATGCACGCACACATACATAAACACACATACCTTTTGCTCCCCATTCTCCCTTTATCGCCCTCGCCCTTCCATTTCCTATGCTAACTCGTGCCTCCCTTCCTCTCCCAGGTGAGGTTTGCCAGTCTGGGTGTAGGTGCAGCTCTGTCCTCGGTGCCCAGTGGGTGCCAGGCTCTGTGTGCCAGCTGCCAGAACATCAGTGGGGGGCTGTGGGGCACGCTGCTCAACATCCTCTTGGATCAGCAGGAAAGCAGCATGGTCCGCAGAGAGGTACAATGCTCTAACTACAACTCTGCTCTACTGTCAGCACAACCCACAGAGATGGATTTTCTTTTTTCACTGCAGCACAGAAAAGAGGGAATATCCAGTGAGGGGACTCAGGCCAAAATATGCAAATTTTTTAAATGCCCTTTTTTTGTGTGACAGCACACTATAATCATTTTTAGATGTGATGCAGAGAGGAGCATGCTTTGTAGTTGCTTTGTCCAAAAATGAGCCATCAGTTTAACACTAGTTCATTAAACGAAAATGCAAATTTCCAAATTAGTGAGAGAGCCAGGCAAACTTCAGTCAATTCAAGTCATTTGATAAAAAGCAAAGGTACTTACACCTCTGTGAAGTATTGTCTGAGAATGTCTAATAATTTTTTTATGTGATTCCACCATGGGGTTTCCCAGCGAGGGGCATTTTGTACAAGTTTGGAGTGTCACAGCGATTTTTGAAAAACCTTCTGATGAAGTCGTTTGTGCTGAAATGTCCATGAAACAAGTGCAGGTCTTTCTGCAAGATTCAATATGTGGAGTTGTTTGCTCTTTTTCTTACTCAATTGAAGTTAAAAAAATGTTGCTCGACTTTCATGTGTTACCTGCCAAGTGCAGGCAGATGGCAGTGTTGCTGATGTAGTCTGGCTTCACCCTGTGCGTGTGCATGTGTTTGTGTGTCCAGGCTGCATTTATCCTGCAGAACCTGCTGGTAATGCCCATGCCTGCCAACGCGGAGGAGGCCAAGGACTCCCACTGGCAGGTCAGTGGCCCTGCCAGCCAGTTTAAAGCCTTTTATGGACCATGGATTAAAATAGTCTCACTGTTTTTCTTTCTCTCTATCTCTCTCTCTCTCTTTCTCTACCTTACTTCTCTCCTCCCTTCCCATCCCTGACTCTCCTTTCCTCTCCTGCTGTGTTCACACTGAGTTGAGCTCAGCCGGATTTTACTCTCTCCCCATCCCTACTGTCCTTTTTCTTCACCCCTCTATTCTCTTAATAGTGACATAGCCCTGGAAGTCATATAATAATTTAATGTGCTCTCCCCTCTCCCCATGCCTCCCATCAACCCCCCCGCCTCCCTCCTCTCCCAGAACCCGTGTGTCCATGATGAAGTGTCTGGTGTGTCTCTGGTGGGTCTCCCAGCGCTCCAGGCTCTGCTCTACCACTGTCAGTACTTCCAGCACGTGGCGCTCTGTGCTTCTTCTTGTTACAGCGGCAGGTACACTTTCCACCTGCAGACCCCC
>OMLF01010531.1:52186-65704 GCA_900302615.1 Holocentrus rufus
GACCCCCGCCGCTGCCGTCCGCGGACCCAGTCCACAGGACAGCACCTCAGGGGGTAGGTCCACCATCTGTATTCATTTACCATCCTCACGAAAACCTATTGAGAGGAAACATCTGTAAATTCAGCTGTTATTCTGTGGAAATTAAATCACTTATTTCTGAGGAGTGCACACAACCTTTTGTCCACTGTTAAAACGTGACTGTATGTGATTGTATTTTTAAGAAAATGACATTTCCGAACTGTGTATATTCTAGTCATTAGTTGCATGTGTTTGTTTAGATTCAGAGAATTCTCTGTGGTTTTGGAGGAGCGCCCCCACAGCACCTGCTGTCATCGGCAGCAGACCTTCCAGCTCGCTCTCCACCTCCAGCACTGTGGTCTGTGGTTGACAACACACACACACACTCACACACGTAAAATAAACACCTGACAGACTGATCATCATATTTGTCCTTTACAGATTAGAGGTTCGGGCCCACACACCCCTGCGGCTCTCTCCCCATCGTGTCCCACACAAGAAGCACCTGCCAGCAGACTCGTGGCTCAAGGTAGAGGAGAAACGGAGAGACTGAGTGTGTTTTTGTGAGAAATGGAGAGAGAGGGTCTATGTTTATGTGTGTGCGCACACATGCGTGCATATGCCCTTCGTAGTCATAGCAACACAGTTAGGTTTCGTTCTTCATACCACATAAACTTTGACATTATTTTTTTTCAGAAGCGCAAAACCTCAGTGTTGCCCAACAGCCAATGATATTTCCATTTGGTCCTCACTGATTATTATAAACGGCAACTTTTCCCCAGTTGTATATTTACATATCCATTCTTCATATAAAATCACAAAAGGGGAACATTGTTCTCTGGTATTGGATTAATATTTTCATTATGCGGTCTCAGCACCTCCAGCCACAGATGGAGATCTGTTTCAAACAGAGTGTGAACTGCTGGGAAAGATTTCTCTCTTTCTCTCTTCTCGTGTGTCTCACAGGCCAGAGTGACACCGACACCAGCAACTCGGTTATCTCCCAGGATTCTCAGCAGGGTGAGCCGCCGCTGGTCGAACCCGTTGTCATGGTAACTCCTGACCTCTTGACGGCCCACTGTGGCCTATTGACCAACCTGGTGGCCATCCTGCCCGATTTCACCCTCACGGCCATCCGTCACAGCCAGCTTCTCCAATCACTGGCCAGGTAAGAGGCCACACACTCTGTGGACGTCAATTACAAAGGCAGATTGAACGCCCCCATCCCCATTAGTAGCACACTGTCTGGCTCTGCTAAACATTGTTAAAGATTCATTTAATTTGATCTATATAATGACATCAAACTGTTTTAAATATGAATAAGATCAAGGATGTCACGTTCAGTGCAGTCTTCTTTAGCCACATATTCCAAATCCGGTTTTTAACACAGCTGAGAAAACAAAACCAATTCTTGCTTTGTTATTCCCAGTGTAGCTAGTTTCTTTTAAAGCAAACACCTGCAACACACACTTTGCTGTCATGTTTATCTTTTGCAGTCTGGTGGATGGTGGGCCCATTGAAAAATGTCTGAGCGAGCTGAAGACACCCGACATCCTAGCAGGAGAGAGGGAAGACATCAAGAGCCAGGTGAGGAACACTGAGAGATTTGAAGTTTCTCCAACTTTTATGCTATTATGCTAACTAGAAAAAGCTGTGGGTGGGTACAGTACCATGCCAGTTTTAGTGAAGTGCAAGTTTGTCTGAGGGCACCTCCACATTTTTTGAGTGGGTGGAACATTGCTCTTGAGAAACTTCACGGGCTCACATTCAAAGCACACCTTTGTATAAGGAACAGGGAAAAAATAGCATTGTAAATAAAATTACTTCTCATTTTCGTTTCATTTTCAACCCAGTGAAAAACAGCCACTGTTGTTTTTGTACAGAGAACATAACGCTTTTCTGTAATTAAATCAACCACCTGCTAAATGCATGCATATGTGTTCGCTGTGTATGAATTTGTGCCTTTATTTGTATGTTTGTGCCTCTAGGTTGTCACCCTTCTTCAGTTCCTGTCCAGCTTCTCCAAGCTGCTGCAGTCGTGTGTTCTGGTGAGCCAGGAGCTGATTGGTCAGATGGACTTCCTGAAACGGCTGCTGACTACTGCGGTGGCAGTGCTCTCACTGAATGCCAAAGGCTTGGGTAATACAGTCATGTTAAATCCATATGTGAATGTTTTTAACTGATACCGTCTGCAGCTTTAGCCCTGGAACATTTCTCAAATTTGGGCCATATCTCCTTTGTACTATCTTGTCACCTTTATTCTTCTTCTGAATTGTTTGGACAGTTAAGATCTGCTGTGAAAACCCCTCAAAAGAGCCTTGATTGCCTGTCCTCATGTTTTATTCAGCGCAGCTTCACAATCTATCTGACTCTCACCATGTTCTACAGTGTGATCCGTGTCTGACTTTGTGGATGTCTCATGTCATGAAAGCATTTGTGACTCACTGTTTCTCTCCTCAGATGCGGGTACCCGGGACGCGGTGTGTGTGTGCTGGGCAGACATGTTTACGCTCCTGGCTACTCTGTTGAGGAGGGACAGCTCAGCAGCGTACCCATCTGTCTCTGCTGCGCTGGGGAGACGCTGGCAGACATTTGCAGGTACACAGATACGCTACTGTGCTGTGTGTGTGTGTGTGTGTGTGTGTGTTGTGTCATAGTGAGGAAAAGTGACAAAATGAATTATTCTGATTTGTGCTTCAAAATCAATTGTATAATGATGTATTGTCTATTAGTTCCCACTAGTTATAATCATGAAATATTGGCATATCAGCAATATTGAGGCATTTCAAGTGCCAAAAAGCCAAAATAGAGAAAAATAATTGTGTTCCTCCCCATTAAATCATCAAGACTAATAATCATGATTAATTATCCTGATTAGAGTGGCTAGAAAAATGATCAGGAATAATATTTTAGGCATAATTTACAGTTTTAATGCTGGTGCACAGCAAAGAAATTCCTTCAGAGTCATACATCGGCATCATTACTGTCTGTGTCTTTATATCTGTGTTGAACAGATGCTAGGATAGGATAATTGCATCCTGTCCTTATACTACCTCATCTTCCTCTGTGATTAATGGCACCGCGGTGAAATCTGATGAGTGCAGTGAAAGATGATTGCTGAGCTTTTGTGTGTGTGTGTTTGTGTTTCTATCTGTGTGTGTCTGCATGCACATGCAAATGAATAGTGTGTCCTCCTCTGGTGCATCTTCTGCAGTGGGGACAGCCTCGGGCAAAAACAAATATCAAGCTGTCAGGGGATTTAAACAAGGGATTTGGTGTTTCGTATCTCTGTGATTCAAGACATCATTCATAAACAGAAAGCCATTCTTCCGCCACCTCATTGTCTTTATTTTGCATGCGTGCGTGTGTCTGTGTGTGTATGTAGAAACATTATCAGTGTGTGTGACTGAGAAGTTTGCAGAGCCTGTTCTCCACACGGTGGCACTGCAGTTTCTCTGCACGCTTTTCTCAGAAGAGACACGGAGACAGAGTGTTGAGGTCACTGCCCCAACCTCCACATGTGTGACCGCTCTGTCTGACATCCTGAAAGGTCCTTCAGCCAGTCAACTGTGTGAGCTGCTACTGCAGGTAACATGTCTCCTCTAACTATCACTGAATGCTCAAAGAGATTAAATCACTGCTTCCTAAAATTACCCCAAAGATATTCAAAAAGGGTTGTGGTTACTATTTTATAAACTGTACATAGGTTTGCAGCAAAATCCCTTTATTTAGGCATTGAAAACATGCTTTTACAATACAGTTATTTTATGGTATGTGGTATTATGTTTTGGGGCTGTGTGAAATGATGACTGTATTCCTCCCTGGCTGTGGATGTCAGAGTTTTGAGAAGAGGTCACCGCAGGACCCAGTAAAGAAGGTGACGGCCAAAGCTCTGGCGGCACTGCTGGCCTGCAGCCCCACTGCTCAGAACCACGCAGCTACAGGTAACTCCCTGAACCCCGGCCCAGGGTTAAGTGACTGTTGTTCTTCTCTCAGCACCCAAAATAGGTCATTGGCGTCTTTCCGGTGGTTCCCCATGAGACGAGTGTAGTGATCTGTTTTCATTAGCCTAAATTTCTGAGTTGGATCCTGGACTGGAAAAGTTTAAGGAGATGGTTTGGCCTCAAAATGAAAATTCACTCATTATCTCACATGTCCGTTGAAACAGTGGTGAGGTTTGCATGTCCACATAACAAACAGGGAGTTAACTAGCACAGCTCCATGTCACTCTTCCCCTAAACTACTGAAGTGGCGGGAAACATGTTCTTTAGAGTTTAGAGTTCTAAAAATGACCATAAAATTACTCTAAACAGCTCATGCAGTACAGTTTTCTGAAGTCAAAGGATGGTACTGTGTGTCCAAAATTTCACTGTTTATACCTCATTATCTTCTATTCTTTACCCATTCATGGTGTTCAGGTCTACAGGTCTACTCATAAACTCCTTCTTGAGAGTTTAAAAGTCATTAATACAATCTTAGAATTAACCAAAAAGAGACAGATCGACTTTATTGGATTCTTTAAGCACTTGCTATATATTGGAATATATTTAATATATTCTGCTAAATATTGGTCAAATGCACAGTGCAGCTGTTTGGTTTCATAATGACTGAATTGGACAGCATGAGCTGTTTGGATCAATTTTACTGTCATCTTTTGCCATTTTGGAAAAAAAAGGGTTTTCCGCCGCTTTGTTGTTTTGGAGAAGCTTGGTATGGAGGTGTTCCAACTAACTTGCTGTATATTAATGTGGACGTCACTGGTGTTTTGACTGACATGATGGTGAGTAATGAGTGAATTTCCATTTTGGAGCAAGCTAGTCCATTATGAACCGTCAGTGTACAGCCTTGGGCATTGAATAGAATGGCACATTAGAGTTGAATTATTTCAAAGTTGCAAGTTATTGATTAAAAGTCATTTATTCAGAGTAAGTCACACTATTATTACTGCTATCTGTGTGACTAACAGTTCTTTTTGAAATGCTAATTTTTTTAAAATGACAGTTTCTCCATCTATCCTTGAAAACTGTAATCATTTGATTAAAACTTTGTCGGTTATTTCGGTGGACGTCTTATTTTGCTGCAAAGCTATTCAAATTCTCTGAAGCTGACAAAATGATATCTGTCATTTCACCCCATGTTCTGTCTGTTTATTTGTCCCAGCTGGTCTAATAGACAGCTGTATCGAGCAGATGAAGCAGAGTTACTCCCAGCTCCACCTGGAGTCAGTCCGAACCGGCAAGGCTGCTCACCGCAAGAAGGTGAGGGGGAACTGGCTGGAAATTTCCAGTCTCAGCTCTCCTGTGCCGCCTGTTTTTCCCCCACTGGATAAAATAACAATCCGTATTCAACATGAATGAGTTTCTGAATAAATATTATGAATATGTATTACAGTTTTGAGCAGATAGACCTCTTACTGTTCTTGAGACTTCCATGGGTAAACCAAGTTGTGTTTTGAAATGTGACGACTGCACATATTGGTCTTTGTTGTGTTGTGTTGTTCTGTGTTATCAGGAAGAAAGCTATTTAAAAGAAGTCAAGCTGACTGTGGAGATCCTGCGGAGTGCTCTTTACCGCAACGATGAATGCAAAGTGAGCCTCTGCGTCTGCCTTTTAATTCCCCCTTGCTAATTGGTTTTTAATGAAACCCCCAGTGTACCAGTGCTGTGCCTGTAAATGAGATTTGCCCAAATGCGCATGGTCCTGCTAACATCTCAGCAAGTTTTGCTTCTTAAGCCCTTCTCTGACATTATGTATGGAGCATATTGGCTGCTGTTCATTTTCTAATGCCAGCCACTCACTGGTGGTTACCTTGGACTAGGCAGGGAGGCTATATTGTAATGTTTACCCTGCCATTATTCTTCTCCCTGTGTGTTTTTCCTGCACACTTACCAAAATATTGAGGCATTTTATGTTGATTATTGCCATCTGTGTTTGCTCTGTAGTGTAAATCAAGGTTCCTCTAATGTATGTTATTACTTTCACCAAGTGTGTGTATGTGGTTGTGTGCGTGCCTGCATGTGGGCCTACTCCTATGTATATGCATATATTTGTGTGTGTGTGTGTGTGAGCATAATGTGCATTTGTGTTTGTGTGTGAAGGTTGTGGCCACGGATGCTCGTCTAACGTCAGCGCTCCATGCTCTTTGGCCTTGGCTCCTATTGGAAGATCCCATCATGGAGGCGGTGCTGGAGCTTCTGTGTGTCTACACAGCCAACTGCACCACAGGTCTGTGTGTACGTCTGTCTGTCTGTCTGTCTGCATGTGTCTGTGTTTGAGCAGGCACTGTGCCTGGCCCGTGCTTGCCCATCGCCTCTGTCTGTGGTCAGCGATCTGACTGAGTCATACACACTCCCAACTAAAAGCCCCATTGTCCCTCCCAATGAGCGCTGAACAACATTCTGTCTCACTGTATAAGCCCAGCGCCTGCTCGCCTGCCCTTCACAATAGTCACAGTGTCAGGATTCAGCGACCGGGCTGCTTGGCTGTCTCACTGTATGCATGGTGACGGGTTTCTTGGCTGCAGATAGGTGGGAGATGCTGTGGGAAATTACAAATCGTCCATGTTTCTCGTGAGAGATTGATATTCCATCATGCAAATGTCCAGACATGCATGTGTAAGAAACAAGACAGCACAAACGCTGCTGTAGAGAAAGAGAAGGAAAAGATTTATAGGGAGGAAACAGTGGGAAACTCTGACTTTGGTAAACAGCTTTTTGCTCCTTTGATTCGTTTGTGTGTGTGTGTGTGTGTGTGTGGGTGTCTGTGAATTGGTGTAGTTGTGCAGTGGAAATCAGTTTCATGTGGGAGAGGAAGGAAGTTTAGTGTGTAACAGCTATGAACGCCGCGGCAGTTCTCTTTCCATGTGTGTGCGGCGTGTGTATGTCTATTTGATTGACATCTGTTCCTGAGTGGGCGTGTGTGCTCTGATCTAAACTCACTCTCTTTATCCGCCCCATCAGCTCACGCTGTGAAGCACCAGAAATCACTGAAGTCAGGCGCAGCGTCTCCCAAAAGGTTAACTGAACAGCAGGTAGTGTTGGGGCTGCATGCAGCCAGGCTTAGTATTACACCATCCACCCTCAGGCTATCATCTCGTCTCCCGAGACTCGGCGTTCTACTACACATCTACTGGATGTTCAATCTCAAGTCTGCCGCCTTCATCTGAGGCTTTGTTTACACTTCCACTGCAAGTCAGATTCTTGCTTTCATCTGTTTTCACAGATATTTTCATTTCAGCCCCAAATCATATTCTTACAGATGCATCAACAAAATATTGATGTCTGTGGACACTCTCGTGAAATAATCAGTCTGTGTGTCACATGTTTATGGGGAAAAAAATCAGATTTGTTGCAGCAATGAGAACAAAGCTCTTGGCTTACATCAATGAAGTAGATCCATTATGAAGCAGCAGCTCCCATGTCAGTTTCCTGATACACCAGCTTTCTTGACAGGTATTGAGATAACCCCAGGCTAACATCAGCAGAAGGCTGTTGCCATACACTACTATTCTAAGATTAGCATAACCAACAAGCTGTCATGTTGTCAAATTAGCAGCATCACTCAGTGTCAGACTATGTCTTGTTTGTGTTCTGTGTCTTAAGCTTGCTCATTTCTGCATGTTATAAGCACTGCACAGTACAGCTACAGCAATTAGTCATGTCAGTTATGCTGATGTGAATGTGAAGCCAAAAGAGAGGCATTTTTTATTTGCATATTCAGTGCTATCGCTTATTTGTTTGCTTTCCATCTTTGTTGACATTTCTGAATGGCCTTGGAATCGGCATAAACTTTAACCACGGCCTAGGGCGGAATATGATTTCTCTCCCTTCCAGAGACAGAGGGGTGTGGTTGTCATCAGCAGTCTAAAGTCTGCCTTTTACACTGAGCAAAGATTAGAAAACCAGAGCCTGGAGCTGCATGTGAAACATGAAGCTCATGTTGGTCTTCATTAAAGATGCGATTTATTCATTCAATTATTTATTTTTAAGTGAAGATTAACATCCAGTTAAACAGTGTTTTAAACCATCTGATTCTGCACCCTGCATGGACCACTCACGGCTGGCATTGCTACAGTTTGTGTTTCCCGTCTCATTCACCCCGCTCTGTTTACATTCACCTACAAAGCCATTTACTCAGAAATCCTCTGACTGGTTTTGTTCCAGGTGCACTTAAGCTGGCCCTGGAGCCTTGTTCTACTGTGCAGCTAAAGTACTGTGGATAATATACTACAGCCTACACACACACACATTTTGTAGTTTTGTCTGGAGTGTGTGTTTGTACAGTATATGAGAGATGTGGATGGCTATACTACACACACATTTCCAGCAGATTTCTGAAGTCTGTGTTTGGGTTACACCCGGAGTTGATCGTTTCCTCTGAGAAAGCAGCTCAGTACTCATGAGTGTTTTGTCCTCTCCTCTCCCAGCATGCAGTTCTCTGTGTGGCGGCGGCCCTGGTGTTGCCTCAGGTTCTCGAGGCCCCGCCAGCAGCTCCCTGATGCACTGTGTCATGAAACTGGCCTCGGGGATCGCCCCAGACAACAGCAACGTCCAGAAGCTGGCCTTCTCCCTATTAGCTAACCTGGCCATGTCCCGGGACTGTAGGGGCCTCCTGCAAAAGGTACAAGCCTGCTGCAAGCAAAACAAACAAAAAAAAAGATAAAAGCATGAAAACACAATTTTTCATATCAGTAAGTAAAAGAGTTAATAATGATTTTGATTTATCCATTTTGTAAAAATGTTACTACCTGGAAATGTAGCCATTAATATGTTAAACACACAGATGATTGTATCCTCAGAGACAGAGCTATTTTTTTATGACTCACAGCTTTAATAATAATCCATTACACGCTTTACCTTCATGCCAGCGCTCACATTGGTAGAGTGGGTGTCATTTATTTGTTTTTATTTATTTTATTTATTTTTTTCCAAATGGCAAACATCTCATTTTGAAATAAAACTCGTCATATGAACCCAGTCACACAACCTTATTTTGGTTCTCTGTATGTTTTTTTGTTTTTTGTTTTTTTTCACATTTCATGGATAATTTTATGTTAAAAATACTCTTAAGTTTATTTTTGACTGGCATTAAAAACATTAAATATAATTTGCTGAAACATGAAGTGTGATTTGTAATAAAAAAAAAAAACTGCATGGCGATGAGTATATGTGACAAAAACCTGCTGTGGGAATATTGTTAAACCGGGGAGCAGCATTGAAACATCAGACCACACAAAAACTCACATATGACATCTCTCTTGCTTCTCCCTCAGAATAATTTCCTGCAGGCCTTCCTGTCCGTGCCGGTGCCCAAGATGTGCGGTGCTAAGCCCACCGCTGCTGCTTCTGGCGGCGGCAGCGGCGGCGGCGGTGGCGGTGGCCTCTTGGGCCAGTGGCTGAGGCTCTTGGTCAGCCTCTCGTTCGGAGAGGACGGCCAGCAGAGTATCCTGCGGGTGACCGGAGCCCTGGAACTGCTGGCTGACCTGGCGCTGCACCGGCGTCACGCGCTGCTCATCCTTCACAACCTCTGCTTCTGTCCTGCCAACAAGCCCCACGTCCTCGCCAACGGTACGGAGAGGCGCAGGGGCCAAGGAGAGTTCGATTTAGTGAAGGGTGAACCCAAGTGAATTCAATTAACCCACCTTTTTACTGATTACATTGGGTTTGTCTACCATTTAATCCAGTATGAATATTCATGATATAAGTGAGTATGTTGTCGAAAGTGGTATGTGACTGATTTACAGTGTTATGTGAAAATCAGGGGAAAAGGTGACAGGTTGGGGGAAACAGGTGAAAAGAGAAAGTAACAGAGGAAGTGGAACAATATAGTGCGCCCCCCGTTCTGTGCATGCACACAAAGCAGCAAGTGACAGGCGGCGGTGGACGTCTGTGAAGTGGCTCCACAGTGATGCTTCCTGTTTGGAGATGACATATCCTGTGTACGTTGTGTGTAAAAATTGATCTGAAACCCACATGCTGAAATGGGTGTCACGATTTACGTTTCAATTGTCAAGTTTCCATTTGTGGTAATGTGGAACTGTAAGTCACTTTGAGGAAATGTTCCAGATCATGGAAAGTGTGAGGCTTTCACCTCTTTTTAATAACCGGTAATCTGAAAACTTTTGATCGTATCAAGTCGTGTTATACAAATCAGCACACTTTCAAAATGTGTGTTTAATAATAATAATGGATTTCATTCCAAAACACAATCACAATCTGTAGAGGCGGGTGAGGGGAAAAAATCATGATCTGACATTAATCACGCAGTCTGTTAATGTTCCATGCTGGAGGTGCAAAGATTTTGTTTATCAAGGACTTGAGTTACCAAAACTTATCTAAAAAGCTACCATTGTTTTCAGTTTGTGTTATGATTTATTAACACACACACACACACACACACACACACTGCAATGATAACTATTTCATTATTGATGACTGTCTGTTGACTTCTCTTTTTGCAGAGAAGGCTACGAGGGTATTGGTGTTCTGTCTGGAAAGTAAAGACATGGAGACCCGCTGTTTGGGAGCCTCTGCACTTTGGGCCCTGCTCCATAATAATCAGAGGGTACGCACACACACACATACACACACACACACAAGCACCACAACTCTGTAGTGTACATTTACTGGCAAATATCGGAGTTTATTGGCAATATATGTCAAATAAAATCCCAGAGTTATCATTATTCTATCTGGGCCTGTGCCTGTAAGACATGGATAAATCTGTGTGAAAGTTTCATTATCCTCTCACATGCAGCTGGCCAACCTTTTTTCCTGCTATTGCGATTATAAATAGAAATATTCAGTCCCCTTGATTCAGGCTCATCAACACAACTCTTCCTAATCTGTCTTTGTAATTTCCCCTCAAAGGCCAAGACTACTTTGAAGTGTCCCTCTGTTCGATTGAGACTGGAGGAGGCACATACCGTCTCTAAAAAGGGTATGCATTTATTCACTTTGATGAAGGCACAGCTGCGCCTGTCCTGCCACTGAATCTCAATGTAATTTTTCATGTGTTCTATTGTTTACAGTTTTAGTGCTTTAGTTTCTCTCCGTTGTGCCTCTTTCTGTTTTTTTTTTTAAGTCGTCTCTCTCAACTTGCAGATGCAGAGAACAAGCAGGAGCCCATGCACGCCTACCTGTTGAAGTGCCTTGAAAACCTGACCCAGCTGTTGAATAGCTGATTGTACTGTTACATTATTTATATGGTTTTGTATCGTGTTTTATACTGATCCAATTTTAATTCTAAGGGATATTAAAGTGCCAAGTGGCAGATTTTAGCTCACGTCTCTGGTCAGTTTTATAAATGGGTTGCATACACCACGATATAAGTCTCTAAATGTCTTTTGTTCTCAGCTAGAGGAGAAAAATGACACATTTCAGGAAGTTAATAAGCACTGGGTGGTGTATTGATGAGAACTGTGGTGTTAGAGTGGGATACCACAGAACAGCAGCCTGACTTTCACAAAACTTTCACATGCTACGCGTTTGCACCAAACATTTAAAATCTTTTTCACAAACCGTGTTCAAGGTCAATTTTTGAATTTAAAGTGCTTTCAAACACTGAAATTGGAAGAGTCAATTTGCAAGTTAATAGGTAGTATCCAGAATTTCAAGACACTGAAGACCATTTGTAAACAATAAAAAAAAAAAACAACTTGAATTTGGGAAGCACCGTGCAGCACTAATGCCATAAGCTTGCCGCCCATTTCCAGCTCTGGTGATAAAGTGCTCCTCTGTGTGGAATGAGCTAACAGTGGGCTAGCATGAAGTGTGCCCCAGTAGCTCAAGTGTTTCTCTGTAGCCAGCGAGCTAGCAGGAAGTGCAGCTTCGGTGCCTCTCCACTCATCTCATCAATGCAGCTTTCATTCTCCCTCAGTGGGGCAAGATGGAAGCTGTACAAAAGGACCACTGGTACTTCATGGTACTCCTTATCTTTCTCCCTTTTCTTAAAGGTATGGAACTTTTTATATGTTTAATGGAATTATTCTGTCATGAAAGGCTATTAGTTTTATGAGAAAATGTGTTAAAAAAGTGTAAATGGTACACATTTCTTTTCTTAAATGGCTCTGGGCTGTTGATGTTGAAAGTGATATGTACAAGATTCTTTAGAAACTTGAATTTTTCTTTTTCAAAGTTATTGTTTTAAAGTTATTTCCAGCTATTTATCCGCCCCTAACATCAGCTTGTAATCCCTGGTTCATTATTTGTGTGATTCCAAAACATTCCTGTAGCTTCCATTCTGGTTCAGCTGAATGGGAAGACAGTGGCAGAGCTTGTTATTGCACATTTAGCAACACCAAGACAACATTATCATTCCAAACCTGCCAGAACTCTCCCAGGGGCATCGCTGGACTTGAAATCCAGTTGTCATTCAGCTCGGATAAAAGGCTTTGAAAACTTGGAAGCTTGATCACCAGCTATTGTCAGCTATGTTGATGTGTACTGGCTCAAATTAGCCTAATTAACATTACCCAGGGGATGGCCTCACAGCAGTGAATGGCTGTGATAATCTTCAAGTAGAGCAGACTTAGGGGGGGAAACTGATGGGCTTTTTTTATGCCACTTTTCATAGGTATTTAAAACCTTTCTCAAGGGTGATAAGTTTATTCACTGCTACATGTCATGAAATGTATAAGAGGCATCTCATTTATTTTAAAGATTTGATGATTTGTCTTTATCCCACATTTAAATATACAGGTTTGCTAAAAATTTTGCACAAACATGACTATAAAAAACATGACCATAAAATGTACCAACATGGAAGAAGGGACAATGTCTAGATCTGTTGACTGAACAGAACAATGTGCTGTGTCTAGTGGCCGTCCAGCAGAGAGAGGCGGCTGTCCGCCTGGAGGAAGGGATGGTTCTCGGCTGCTTGTGCCCCTGGGACGGCAACTTCAGCATGGTGTCCTGGACCAAGATACCGGACAAGGACCCCATAGCCGTTTTCCATCCAGATTACGGAGTGGCCTTCTCTCACCACTACCGTGAGAGGATCGAGTTCCTGAGGACCACGCCCATGGATGGCAGCATTACCATGAGGAATGTCACTCACCGGGACGTTGGCCTTTACCACTGCTCCATTCAGACCTTCCCTCAAGGCTCCTGGAGCAGGAACATACGGGTCGATGACTCAGGTAAAACTGTTGCTGTCTACAGTAGTTTTTTTGATGAGACATGAACTTAAATTCAGGTGGCTGAAGATATCAGTCTAGAATTGGCTTCACTCTTCAGTAGAAGTGTGAATCTTTGAGTGATTCAGTTTAATAACAATTTTCTGCTTTGGAACAATTAAGTTCAGTTCGCTGTTGTAAACCATTATTTGTGTCAGCAGTTTGATTCAGGAAATTGTATAGGCATTAAGTGAACATGCAGTGATTTAAGACAAAACAACATAACAGTTATTTTAACATAATTTATGCTACAAAGAAACATTATTGACAAAAAAGGTACAGTGGTACATAGTATTCCATTAGATCACCACATCAGGTCTTTTTTT
>OMLF01010532.1:8800-45949 GCA_900302615.1 Holocentrus rufus
ACACACACACACACTCTCACACACACACACACACATATATATATATATATATATATATATATATACACAGTATTTTATATTTTCATTAAATACTACTTTATATTCATGCCCTGTTCCATTTGTCAAAGTCAGGTCAAAACAATGTGGACAAGGAGAGTCCATGGCATATTTAATTTATCATAGAACACTTGACTGCTTAACTTATCGTTTATACCTTTTGTTTGCAGCTACACAGATAACTCCTCCTCTAAACAACAGTCTGGTGATGCTATGTTCTGCAACCTGACAAATAAATATGGGGAATTTTTATTGAATCTTACTGAGCTGTTGTGTGTTGTGGCATCTCCCTCCCCATATGAGCTGAGTTGGCTCCCACAGGAACAGAATAGAATTGTAATACAATTTCTAATACAATTCTAATAGAATTGTATTAGAAATTAGATTGTTTTAATCAGATTTACAATATTTTATTATTTTATTTTGAAACAGGGAAAGCTTAGTGACTATATGGGCAGATTTTTCATCGAACCTGTAGCTCCACTGTTCCTCTGTTCCTCACAGACTATCTGAGGAGGAATTAGGAACCGGTCATAATCATTTAATCCTAAAGAGACATTTCTCCTCTGACAATACTTCACCATATATCACTCCTCCCTTGCCAACCCAGAGTGGTCTATTCCATCATTTAGGCCTAATCCTTTTTGCAGGTGAGCTATAATCCAATATGTGCCAGTGGTGCCTCTCCTCCTCTTTCATATGCAGCAACATCTCAAACTCAATTAATTTTCCAATCACGGAAAGGGAATGTTATGAAGTTCAGTATCAGCGGTAAAGGCTGGCATGTAAATTAACACTATGCGACTACTGGTGCAGTGAGAACAGCTCACTGTAGAAATGCACGGCGTAACAGATTCATCTGTGCGAGAAGTGGGTGATATAACATTTGCATTTCATAATAGTGAAAGAGGAGGTGGGGGGTGGGGTGATGGAGAGTAAGGTATATGAACCTGTCAGTGCTCCTTTGTAGTTTCACCAGCACTGCTGCCATTCCCAGCGGTTTGCACACATGGAAAATATGACATGCCAATCGGTGGCGTCCTGGATAAAAATATTTAAAATACAGTTGGAGTTGATTTTTCTTGTCAAAGCTTAGACATTTTTCACATTTCTGAAGGAATCTTTAAAAGGCTTGAGCTGGTCTTGGGATGTTGTGAGTTTTTCACTGCATGGTGCCATTGTAATTGCTTGATATTGTAACACCATCAAACCAGTGAAAAACAGATGTAAGAAAAAGCGTATTCTGGGTCCATGATTCTAGGGATCGTTGAGGAGCAGAAGTGCATGATTTGTTGCTTCCTTCAATAGCACAGGCCTTGCGAGAAAGCATGCAATCAGCTGCTTATTGTTAGTTGAATGGGAAATACACCTTCATTTCACTGATGAAGTCCATGCGTACTCTGATTAGACTTTTTCCTCAGTTTGATTCTTCTCTGCTGGTAACCTTGACTGGGCAAATTTGACCCCAAGGCCCACCAAAAGAATGGCTTAGTGACTAAATGAAACAAATACAAAGCCTTTTGCAGTGACTTGCCTTGACTCTGAGCCTGTATGCTGTCTTGTATGATGCATAATATTTTGTTAACCCCTAAAGGAGAAGTTGTCTTACTGTTTTCCCCCGTGTACAGGAAGGTCATAGTGCAGGGTTTGCTGCAACAGCGGCCCTGCAGCTGGTATGGACTGACACGTCAGCAGGGTGGACGGTCGTTGTCATGGGGGCTTGAATCCTCTGGCTGAAGAAGGGTCTCTCTACTTACTTTACCCCTTCAACCTTAAAATGTGTTTTTTAGTCTGTTCCTGAGTAAATGCATTTAGAGACAAAAACATAAATTTGAAGGAAGTAAATAAAAGAGCATAGGCCTACAGAAACAGCTGACATTTCATGGAAAACTCCCTTTGACTCCATGCATGCTTGCATTAATGAAAATATTTCGACAGTTTTGCTGCAAGTCTCTGTCACTCGATGGCTCACACAGATCTTGGCTTTGGAAATCACAGTGAAGGTGAGGGAAGCGTTTGTCCTCTCTCTCTCTCTCTCTCCCCCGCTACGCTTTCATTCTGTTTTCTTGCACCAAATGTCTGGCATTGAGGTGGCAGGCTATTAAATAAATTAAGTGTCCTCCTGTGGGCCTGACAAAGGCAGGCGCAATATGAGAGGGCTACTACATGACCCGCTTCAGTGTTTTGTTTTCCAGCCTAATCTTACCCCTCCCTGGGGTTTGCTTAGGGCACTCCGCGGGTTTCAGTTACGCTCCACAAACGGTGTGTTCGTGCTGTTTGGAGCCAGGGCCAGCGTGTGCCCTTCCCACCGTGAGGCCTTCACAAGCTCCCTTACCTCCAGCCCTCACACCCTGGCCACCTCGAGGAGTCCCCGTCACTCACTCTCCATCTTCCCTCTCCTCACCCTCCTCCTCCTCCTGTCTGTCACGAGCTCCCCTCCTGCCCTGGGTCTTGCGTGATGCTTTCGTCACACGACACAGTGCCAACCTGCCTCTTGGTCCTTTAGGATCAGACTACATAGCTCTTCAGTCTTCAAGGGGTTGCCTGTCCCTAAAGCAGGTATCTCTATCTCGCTCCTCCTTCCCGCAGGAAACGCTGAGAATTATCAAATGGAACACTGGTGTTGTTCCTAGAGCCGGCAGAGACCAAAACAGGTGCAGCTCCCCAGCTACCTCCACGGCTTGCTGTTGGCAATTAGCAAGAAGACAGTGGACGGCTTTTGTTAATGTATGAATAAATAAATGGAAACTTCTGCTAATGGCTCTCTGGAGCTCGACATGATGTCTCCAGTGGCTTGTTATGCGCCGCTTCCCACTTCCTGTTCGTCTGGGTCCATTAGCAGTCCAGTCAGTGTTTCGCTGTGGCAAGAGGAGAGGCTGAGGAGGGCAGTGACACTGAGACAAGAGACACGGCTGCTAATCTCACAGTGCCAGAGTCGCCGCTCGGGATTGGTGTTTACATCCCAGTCAGGCATTTTTAAACATGTGCGTAGCATGAGTCAGCTCGGTTTGGCGTTAGCTGAGGGGAAATGAGGTTTGCTAGCGTATTGTGGATTGACACAGGACTGCTAATTTCGGGTGTGCAAACACAAAGGTGGCAACACAGACATCTCTTATCACTGACCTATGAGTATGGGGCCACGAGTGCTGCACTGTTACTCCTCCAACATGAATATGATAATGGAACATAAACCCTGAGAGCACTTCATCATCATCTTTATAAATATTTATTCATGCACAACAGACCCCAGTGACATGTAAAAGCTTCGCCTCTTCAGAATGCCACTGCGTTGATGTAATTGACTTGAATTAAATGGGCCCTCTTGGCACTGGTCAGGGCAAGTGAAACAGTTCACGCTTTGTCTGGGCTCTCAAGGGCCAGCGCTGCTATATCACAACTGATGAATAACTTAGCACATCCTCTCATTATTGAAAGCCAATGCTTTCAAGAGCACCACGGCGCAGGGCAGCGGCCAAATTAAAGGCCTCCTTCAAAAGTAACTGTCTGCCACTGTATTATGTGTCTAGGGCCATTACCGGCAATTGAAGCTAAAATCCTTGACACAACCTTGTTAGCATAATTAAGGCACTCTTAATTAGCTGAATAATGCAACTCAGAAAGTGATGTGGTAGGGCATAGCGTCAACATAGCGAAGGACTGAGAGAGCCATGCAATGGTCAAGAGAAAAAATAGATAGATAGATAGATAGATAGATAGATAAGATAGATGAGCAGTACATGTCTTATTGCTTGGGGCCCCTGTGACTGCATGATTAACTGGTCTTGGCTGGCAGTGCAGTGGGTGTCAGATACGCCACCATCTGAAGCCTGGCTTAGCTGAGCACTTCCACTGCCTCAGAGGTGTTTCCAGTCCCCGTCAGTCCTTTTCCCTTCACTATGTGTGTGTGTGTGTGTGTGTGTGTGTGTGTGTGTGTGGCTCACTGTACTACGTCAGATCACATTTCAGCTCTCATATTTGCCAAATAAAAGCTTGTGTTTCAATTTGCTGTGATGTGGCAGTCTGGAAAAAAATCAATGGAATTATCTACCTTGAAAAAATATGGCATGCATACCAAATGAGAGAAAAAAAAAATCATCTGCTGTCACATTGTGGGCTCAAACAGTGTATAGCTAATGAAAGAATGGCATCACAACTTTTAGATTCTTTTCCTCAACAATTAGTATTCATATTAATGAGGGCTTAATATTCGATGGCAAGAGAGTGATACTGGAATGGTGCAAGCAAAGCCTTAGGGAAACTTCAAACAGTGAAATCATTCTTTGTAGGAAAATGCTTTCTGCCAGAATGTTCCACAGCAGCATGTGTTTACCCGAGGTTATTTTCTGGGAAGTATACATACACTGAAATGAAAGACTTGTCTCTGCAGATAGAGAGGGGGAGAGAGAAAAAGAATGAAATTGAGACAGAGGCGCAAGCATCTTGATTTAGGCACATAAGCGTTTTAGTATTGTTGCTAGGCTCTCCCCACTGTCAAACGAAACATGCAGAATGTTTCACCACGGTCAGCAAAGGCTAAATAGTTCAGTATGATTACAAAGAAAATATGGGTACCCAAAGCAGTACCAAATCTCTCTGCTCTGTTTGTGGCAGAGACATTAAGTTTTCATCAAGGTAGAAGATCAATATCACCTTTTAAATCACTCCTGAAAACACAGTTCTATAAGCAAACGTTTATACAGTGTCCTATTTTATTCCTCGTTTTATTATTTTGAACTATAACATGTACCCTAATTTTTAACGATCCTTGCCCTCTTGCCCTCCCTCTCTTTGTTAGTGTCATTATTGTTGCTTTCCCTTGTCCTCTCTTTTAATGACTCTGTAAAGCACTAAATTGATTCTAAGCATTTAGTATCTTTGGTTTGAAAAGTACTATATAAATGTAATTATTCTAAAGTTATGATATAAAGTTTATTCTTGCTCATTATTCATGCTTGATCTGTTTGTTTGCTGTTTATTTTTGTGATTCATCTTTTTCTGATTTTGATTAGATTCATGTTGATTTTATTTTAATTAATTGGCCACATTTGGTTTGAGTTCAGAGTTGCCTGTTCAACCCCCACTGACTCGGCCTGAAAGGGGCGTCCCTCCATGGGCGTAACGCTTCCCTTTCTCTGTGGTCCTTATCAAGAATTCTTCCATTTTCCTCCTATTGGCTTCTGAGTTTTTTTTGTTTTTTGTTTTTTTTTGTCTTGCCTGATATGAGGGTTCAAGTCAGTGGGTCTCATTTTGTTTTCCATAAACTTGTGATGGAGTAGCCAGGAGGTGGACCCAAACACAGGAGACATCAGTTAAAAGTACTCAAGAAAATAATTTAACTCAGGACTCAAGCAGAACACTAGGAGTAAAGAAACATGGCTACACATTGGGAAACATTAACAGTCAAACTGACAAAGAACAAAGGACACACAGAGGTATAAATACACAGAGAACTAATTACCAGAACGAGACACACCTGGAGTGGGGAGGCACTAAGAAAAGGAGAGAAACACCAGGATTGGTTCACAAGGGAGACAACGAGGGTGTGACAGGCAACAACACAAGGGCAGGGCTGACGAGACGAACACAGGGCAGGTGTGCAGGAAGCACAGGCAGGGAAAGGCTACAGGGAAACAGGAGGGACACACAGAGCAGGAACAGAAAGTCAAAACACAAGAAACATGAGTCATTAACACCGACTCGTGACAAAACTGTGCACTTGTAAAGCCTGTAACAGTGATAAGGGGCTCTAAATAAACTTGAACTTATTATTATTATTATTATCATTATTATTACTGCAGTAATCATGTCTTTTACTGAGGGTTGGATTAAAACAGTGAAAATGTCAGTTGAAACCAAAAGTCATATAAAAAAATATGACCAGTTATCATAGGTTGAATCTACTCTGTGCAAAAGTAACATATTTAATCTTTTAAAGAAAACATCGTTCAGTCTGCATTGATTCTGTTGAAGCTGAACTGATACCGACCCAGATCAAAGCCGTTCTCCTCTCTGTGCAGAAACTGCAGAACCTTTTTTTTTCCCTTCATATGTCCCGACCTGCCCATCTGTCATGTCCGGGCTCAGATGGGAGTAACTTTGGCGGTGAGGGGGCAGTAGTTTAGCACGTCAGCGCTTCTGCAGACCGCGTCCCTTGATAGAGCTTGTCCTGATAAATGATATCCAGCTGTCTTTGTACGGGCAGCCAAAAAGACTTACGCACCATGCCTTGTAATAGAAAGCGCTCCTCGTAAAGTCTGGCATTGACTTGTTGCTCAATCTGACACCCATACAGTAGCCTGGTAAAACAATTCTCCCAGAGCCAGAGGGGTTTCTTCTCTGTCATGTGCTTGGAGTCACTGGTGTGTGCAACGACGAATATGACAAACTCAGCTGACATATTCAAACTGATATGATACCAGGCACAGACCAGTAGACACAAGTTTCACACTTCCATTTCCTTCAACTCACACTTGTACTTATTAACCCCTGGCTGTACAGTAAGCCCTGGGTTGTGGATTCGCACCTGAAAAGCAAAGCCCAGAGTTAATGTCCTTAGAACACGTGTAGCTAAGTTTTGATTGGACAACAAACATTTGATTGCTTTTGTTCAAACCTGGGTCAGATCTTAATCCTGATTTTGTGGAGATATCCTCAAAAATCAGGGAGACCCTGCTTTGGAGTAACAGGGATCTTAGCCCAAAGCTAAGTGTAACGTGAAAAAGGCTAAAGAATTTTCATCTGAAAGCAGATTTGAATATATGCATCAGCGTAAAAACTCAGAATTGCTAATTTAGTGTATTTCTGACCCTTACCATCAAAATATCAAGCAGCACATTTTCTTGAGATTCAGTAAGTTGAATCGCTTTTAATGTATTCAGAGTTTCAAACCAGGATTTTCAAAGGCCGTTCAACCCATTCCCCCAATCTCTCTGCTTTCTCTTTATCTTTATTTTAGAAGTTGTTTCAGTCATGTGCCTGGGTCTTGGGGAGGATGGGGGAAGATGAAGGGTATTTTACAGAGATCTAGATCACGTGAGAGAATTCACCTCTGGCTCAGGGAGGAACGCCGCCCACTCAACATCTGCCTCCCTCCTCAGAGCCATGCTCTGGCTTTCAAGATAGGTGAAGGTAAAAAAAGCAAAAAAAAAAAAAATAAATAAAAAAAAATCAATGGTATGCTTTACACATATAGAGTAGATACTGATGTTTTCCTGCACAGATACTGTGGAGGCTCCCTCTGTGACCTATTTATGACCTTGTTATCAGTGATAAATAGACAAATAGATTGATAGATAGATAGATAGATAGATAGATCGATTCTGGTGTACAGTAGCTTCCAGTGTGCACGTTACATAATAGGCAAAAACAAGAACAAAATAAAAGTAATAAAAATATAAAAAATAGGATAAAATATAAAAAACAACCAGGAATAGGCAAAAATCAATAAATGAATAAAAGGGAAGTGTCCAGATCTAGCAGAAAAATGGAAAGTGTGCAAGTGTGCAATATATAGGCAGCTTTACATGTACAAAACTAGGTAAAAATGAATATAGATACAGATATAGATATAATAGATTTACAATTAAAATAAGATCGAAACAAGATATAAGTAGACATACATATCTAGATATTAATATAAATATATATAACTAACAATATACTAACAATATAGATATAGATATATAGATATAATAGATATAGTAAAAGATATAAGTATGGCATTATAGAGCCTGGTGCTCTGTAGCTATCAGATTATTCATTTCCCTAGATATATAGACTTTTTGACATAGATGTGATGTCAGCAAAATAAAGGCTGAAATGCACTGGACAGACTTCGCTGATGACATGACATCCCACCGCGGGAACATGTGGGGAGGGTGCATGTGTTAATTTGAGTAAGTGGATGGAGAGTGACAGTGTACAGGAGAGGTAGGCAAGGGCATTTTCAATTCATGTTTGAAGCCACAACTTGTGTAATAAATTTGCAAATACAGTATATTTATATAAAACATGAGGATGTTTGAAAAATAATGGAGGGTGTGGCCAATCTGCTGGTTTTAAATGCTCCCTAGATACTTTTCCTAAAATCATGCAATTAGCCTCCATGCTTTGAAGGACAGAGACGAGCAAGTTACTGAATTTTTGAGCATGCAGCTGAAGTTTGCTGGACAAATCGGTTGTACGTTTGGCTCCTGAACTGCTGTGTCAAGTGTTTGAAAGTGCAAGCAGAGGTTGTGGTCGGTCCTGTAAGAGGCTTTCCAGTACATCACAATATGCTAGTACAGCTTAGGCCACTGCAGCACTTTATCAAATGACACAGCTGTAATTTGTGGATGATCCCCTTCTGCCCTCTGCTTGGACATCACATGTCTGAAGTTCAGTGTTTCCACCACCTAGAGACAAGGTTAAACCATTTCACACACTAAAAGACTTCAAGTACCTGTAATACTGTGCATAAAGTGTTTTTATTTCCTGGTGAAGGATTGGAACATGGCTGTAAAAGTGAATCGATTTTGACATTCAAGATATGTGTTTGACAAAGTAATTTGAATTCAGTAGAACTTTTTGTTCATCTTTTAACACTTACATCCATTTCATTCTCACTTCTGTTGTCGTCATTTTCCCGCTGCAGACAAATCTCATTTTTACATCAAGCACAAGTGAATGATCAGCTTTGCATTTCCACATGCTCGGCGATATCCGCGTGAGTTTAATAATGATAGATAGCAGCACGGAGCACAGATAATCTCACAGAGCCTCGCTGCATTTAAATGAATGAAACAGTGTCTTTTTTTTTCATCCATTAACGTACTTTTGCTGTTTTGGGGAAAAACCCGACAACAACCAAATCACAGGGAGCATCGACCAGCTCGTCCTCCGGGCTATCAGAAAGCAATTGAGCAGTTCCTTCTACTTAACTGAGAAACACCAATCAATGACACAGCATGACAAATGTATTCACTGCATGACTGATAGCAGGTGGAGATATTGCAGTGCCAGCCTTATTCGTCTTTAGTCAGCTAATTTTTCAATTTAACAACTTTTGGCCCACATTTTGCATTTGGTTGGCAAAGATGCTGAAACTACCCCTATGTAAGGGGTGGTTTCAAAGCTGTTTCATATTCCTCTTTTGTACTGATCCCTTGTCCATTTGGTGGTAGTTTGTTCCAATTTCTAATATCCTCAATTTTAAATGTGTGCATATGTGCAAATGCGTTAATTACAGCATTTTATGTGATTAATTAGTTACGTTTTTTAATTGATTGACAGCCCTAATTTGTGATGATAATGGGTTCAGCGTGAAAATAGGACGATGAACACAATGGGTGGTCCATGTCACCAGTACATGTACAGTATGTGAGACTGGATTTGGCATAATTGACTGGATACATAAACCTAAAGTATAACACCAGGAGATTCTCACTGCAGCTTTTTATACCAACCGCTGGTATAGTGCCACTATGCCATTTTAGCTTTTGCCAAGTTAGCGGTCTTGCTAACAGTGAGACTGAATCATCATCGTTGCATCATCAGCACATCTCAAATCATTCACAGAAAGAGGGAGAGAGACAGTGGAAAGGGGCTGTGAAGAAGTTAGACAGTTAGAGGAGAACAATTCAAGGTGCAGCACCTTCAGGCGTTTGCAACTCCACACTTATTCACTGATCTCAATTATTAACACATGCTCAATTTGTATGCATTAGCTAACAGTGGGGTGGAAGGCAGTACTATTCCATGCCCCCAGGATGATGGCAAACAGTGCGATGGCAGTTCTACTCCATTCAAGTTATGTGGTTTGTAACAGGAAATGGCCGCAGTGTCTTTTCAGGTCACTTTGTAACTTTTGTACTCTTTCCTGCATAAGAAACCCATAATTCTCTTTTTAGCGTATGGGTTACCACTTACTATTCCTTCTCCAGAACCCTCTGCTGCCTTTCATTATTTCAAACTATTACTGCCCCATTCTGGTTAAAGAGACCTGGTTAAATATGGCTATTGAGAATGTGATAATTGTTTCCACATCTACTTATATGCCCCAAATCTTTGTGTCTGTCTGTCTGCCTGTCTCTCTCTCTCTCTCTCTCTTTCTGCCCCTCCAGGCGAGACAAGGGCGGCTGGGTGAATGAGAAATAATTAATAGGTTTCTCGGCTAATGGGTATTGATAGTCCATCAGTAATGTACCCTCCTGTTCTGCCAGGCCCTTTTCTTCTGTTCAGAGGGCCTTTTGCTTCGTTCAGCAATTTCATGTCTCATAAAATATAGCTCGAAGTAATCTTCAGAACCGGTTCTCAATAATGTCTTTGGGAACTTGGAGGAACACAAGGTCTTCTGGCTGTATAGTAATTAAGCATTGACTCATCTTCCCGGGTCTCTCTTTCAGTTCACTGGTTCTCTCTTTCAGGACCGGGCTTTGTTCTGTGGTTGAAGTATATCAGGGTAATAAATGGGACAATCTATGGTTTCTCCGTTTCCCAGCTGAGCCAAGGACAAGGTGGCACAATGTAATTGCGCGCACCTCCAGTGTGGATTTTTTGGAGCGTGCTCTGCACTTGAACGTCTCGATTTTACACCCCTTCTGCTGAGGAAATAAAAGTAAACACAAGGAGCACAGTTTCCCCGGGAAACGGTAAATTAGCAGACTTCTCCTGGTCTATTTTTCTCCCTGTCTTCTCAAGCAGCATAAAAACTGCACTAAGCCAAACAGAGAGGAGTGTTTGTTTACTTCCAAAATGAAGCTCCGTGTTTACAGTTTTACACAGTAATGTCGGGGCGCTTTCTGATTTTACCTGACATTTGCAGAGCTATTTTGTTTTACCATGCAACTCATGTAGCTCATATACTGTTCTTAGCTTTTCATGATGTGAGGCAATAAAACTAAACACAGATCTCTTTTACAACTCTAATACAATGTGGTATTGTGAAAGTGAATTAAACATTCCTGGTTTAAATGTTCATACATGACAAATTGTGTATTTTGATTGACAGATTGTTGCTCCCTCTAGTGGTTCAAATTTCCATCAGGTATTTTGATGTAACTGAGTTCTTTCTGCACAAGATGATGTATGTGGGAATCACCCCCCTTCTCTAGTCCCTACTAAAAGCGTCCAATATCCGCTTCCAACCTCCAACCTCATTGCAGCAGAGGCAGACAGGAGCCAGAACTGAGGATGGCAGCGCACATTAAATATATCACATTAGGCAGGTTTAAATGGCTGCTTCAAATATTTTAGCTGATCTCAATTTTTGGCCTCATTTCCTTTTTTCTGGCACATTTAATCATGCTGATACTTATCCGGTTGCAACAGATACGGTGGCATTTTGGCCAAGATGTGGATATCTACTAGGTTGAGGGATTTCAAAGAACTGAATTGTTGCACTAATGCGTTGTTTCAATTATTCATATGCATTTGCTTATTTCAACTCTTTTTCCTGTCAGGCTGCTCTGAACTCTTCAATCACTGTAATATTGTCATGATGCAGTACAAAGTACATCAAAATGACTTTATGATCAATTGACAATGCAGTTATCCTTGATTTGGTATTGATACACGCGATGAGAGGGGTCAGTTTAAGATGGATTCAATTACTACCAGTTCCTACTTGATATGAATAAACAGAGCTATAGCCAATATTCCCAGACCGATCCATCTATGTACAAGTGCTGACAGTGCACACTGGCTGAGCTCGGCTCCACTTGTAATACAATTGGTATTGATCACCAGCACAGACAGGGCAAGACAAATTGAATCCAGACCTCACCAGTAGGCAGTGAGCGCTGGATTCACGTTCAGGACAGTAAGTTGGTCGGTTCCAGTTCGTTCATTGCTGCCTGTCTCTGTTAGGCAGGCGTCCCACTGAAGTCTGACGTGTAGACAGGCTCTTATTACTCCCCTTTGACTGGCAAAATTCCTAATAATTAGGCACTAATAGCTGCAGTGTGCAGAAATGAAATGCACAGACAGCACTCTGCTGGAGCTGCCCACGAGGCACGGCAGCTGGAGGTCTACACCGAGGGGGAAATGCATGTTTACTGGGTGAAGGTAAAGGTGTGTGTGTGTGTGTGTGAGAGAGATGGTGAGAGAGAGAGAGAGAGAGAGAGAGAGAGAGAGAGAGAGAGAGAGAGAGAGAGAGAGAGATAAAGTGGGGAGAGGGAGAAGACTGCAAGTGCAAGCACATATGTGTGTGTAAGTGTTTGTGTGTGCATTTCAATCTTTTCCATATTCATTTGTCTCCCGCTGAGATCTATACCATTTCACAGAGCCGGATGATAAAGAATTTTTTGCTGTAAGGATTTGTATAATTGGATCGTTTTTTTCTGCTTGAGTTTAGCTTATTTGACAACTTTCAAGTTAAAGCTTCTCATGATCAAAGATAACAGAAAAAAAAAATCTAACTTAATTCCATTGTGGCCTCAAGTCTTAAAAAAAAACATATCAAACAAGGTTCTCCTGTATATGAGGATGGCTTTGATGCCAAATATTTTCTAGTAGTAAGCGAGTGGAGCTGTGGCTGCCTTCCTTCCCTCCACGCAAGCACACAGTATGCATCTCATTAGACGTACCCTACTTTCTCTTCAACGGGCTGAGAGCTAATGGAAGTTGACTGGCTCTGTGACTCCGAGTGCCCAGCAGCCACAGTGGCACTTATTATAACAATGGCTCTGCACATTCTGATGAGAGGGAGCGTTTTACCATACAGGGACCTGGCCGCAACAGACGACGCTTTACCAAGCAGGGGCAGCATCACAGGAGTGACCGATGGTCGATGGTGAGGCATGTGACAGCAGTTGGGGGACAAAACGGAGGAGAGAGAGAGAGAGAGAGAGAGAGAGAGAGAGAAAGAGAGACTGGAAATAGCTGTAGATCTGGGAGTGGATCCCGGGCAGGAAGAGCTGTCGGGCTTTCCCTGTGTGAGATTTCATTATGCAGCTGTCTCTGCCTCTCCAGTGGTGGCTGCACTCACAGAATTAGATTAAATTGCCAACCATGGTCATAAAAACATGGAGCATGTCCCGCGGCTCTTTTGACATAATGTTTGTTTAGAGAGCGCGGGCAGATTCACACGTGCACGCGCGCGCACACGCAGAAAACACAAATCAGTGATGGTTGGTTATATCCAAGAGCTCTGTGGCAGGGGCTGTATGAAGAGAGGGCAGAGGGTAATGGCAAAATGTCATTTTTTTGTATTTTGGGTTAACTGTTCCTTTAAAGCTACGATAGGACTGCATTAGCCCTTGCTGAGACACCAGAGATTTTCCCTATTTGTCCAAATGAATACCCAACTCCACAATGTGTTTGTGATGTCCACTGGTGGGTGATTGTCTCAGTGAACAGGGAGCTGACAAATCGAAACTTAAGAGCGAAATACAAAACATGCCCTTGAACAGCAGAGAGACAGAGAGAGAGAGAGAGAGCACTTTGTCCAGAGAGAGCTGGACTCACCACTGATGGCTGAACCTCTTCACCACCTCCGCGCCCACCAGCCACTAAGAAGAGGAAATGGCGTTCGCTGACATTACGTCATTTTATCTCTGGGTTTTCAAGTCTTTACAAGTCGCCCGATGCAGCTTTAATGTGTCTTATTAATGCTCTCTGGAGTCGTGCACGCTGCCCTTTCTTGTGCATGTGTGTGTGTGTGTGTGTGTACATGCATAGCTAAGCAGGAACTGAACTTGCACACACACAAACACGCACACACACAATTACATGGCACTGACAGCACTGCAGCTCTCTCCCTCCTCCTTGTTAACAGAGAAAACACAGCGATCAATTCTGCTCTATGTAAATTGTGGGAGAGACGCATGTTGGTTATAAGCCACGTGAATTGATTATATGAGCTTGTCACAAATCTCACTGTTGCTACTCCGGCCGAAGCAGCACACAGTTAACATTACATTGCACTCACACACTCCTGCATCCCTGACCAGAATTATAACACCTGTGCCAGGAATGAGCGAGTGCCGAGAGCCGTGTGGCTGTACTATAATCAAACAAGAGGGATGACAAGAGATGTAGTACCGTGCTGTACCATGGCCAGAGGCTTACAAACTGAGCAGAAACTTGATTAGGAAGAAAAAAAAAGTAAATAAAAAAGACTGGGACTCGTTTGGAGCTTCTACTTTTGTTCTTGTACTTGGCTCCTCGCTGGGCTGTGACACTATCTGGCTCACAGGTAAGCCAACGCACTCAAAGTCAGGTCAACTTTGATGTCGATTCAGACCAAAACTAGTACTGATGAGGCATATTCTCTGCCTTGGCAAGTCCTTTGCAGCCCTTTGTCTTCGGTGCACTGCAAGTCAAGTTTTTTTTTTTTTTCATCGTCCCACAGGCGGGTTGGTGGAATTTACTTAACCGCCCGTGAAAAATGGCAGTTTGAAAGTTTACAACGCATAACAAACTTCAATATGATAGTGACCGTTAACACAGCGCGGTCCAGGTGTGTGTGGCCCGAGGTTTGAGGCATCTGTGGGGCTACCAGGATGCAGGATCACAGCAGTGCTCCTTTACTATGGCCCTCGGCCCCGTGAGACACTATTAAAGTTGGTATCAGATAAAAGTCAAAACACACAAACCCTAAGCAAACCCTGTTCCACTGTGGAGAGGGAAGCAAATTAATAGACATTCTTTCTATCTGCTATGATAATATCTGGTTAATTCCGGCCCCAGGGGCCACACGTAAACAACAATATCGGAAAGGGAGATGTGATGGCAAGAGCAGCCAGTTTAAATGAACTGATGTAGGAAAGATAGAGTTAATGGAGGAAATGGTTCATTTTGCTAATCAAGGTAAGGTGTGTTATCTGTACATAATAGAAACCCAGGGGCATTTTAGTATCAACACATAGCGCAGCTTAGGTTAACCATATGCATCTATCTGCATTTGCAATTCACTTTGTATATCCTTATATGGAAGGACAAAAATGTAACACTTCCCTTCAGCAGATGCAACTACATGTTGTTAAATATTATATGGCACACTATGCACATGCACATACAGCTATGCAAAACTATGGAAGTGAATGTGAACAATGCAGTATATAAGGTGAGGTCCTGTTGTTGATGGTGACAATAATACAAGTTCCTGTGTGTTTGGTTTACTTCGTCATATTGTGATTAATATGTAGTTGAACAATAAATTACAAAAAAAGAATTCTGAACCTTTTTCAGCCCTAGAACACTTTTTCTGGAAATTTACACTCATCAAAGGATCCAATTTAATGAGAACACAAGGCAAATGGAGGCTCAACAGAAGTAGGGCTGCAGTCTATTTTGATTGTAAAAACAGGGAGATCGAGGAAAAAATCCACATGCCCTTTTGCATGGCTGTCTAGGCTTTAAGTTTGTATTCATATGCTTAAATCTTTTGATATAAAGTTGCAACGCTCTTTCCTCACTCCGTATTGCATGTGTAGTTTTCCCTTAGCTGTTTCCCACCCTATGGAGCTGCAGATGACTTGAAGGGAGTGAATCCTATAGGGGCTGCATAAGGCTCTCCCGGCGTTCCATACGGATGGAGCACATAAAAGACACTCCTAGTGCCAAAGTAAAGCTCAGCAGCTGTCGGCGCACATAGCTATAGTCGCTACATCATATCACACAGTCAGTATAGACCTCCTGTGATTATGCATTGCATGGCCAGCACCATAATCCTTGTTATCTGACCCACCCTCTTAGTGTAGCTCCCAGTGGCTTGGGCACTGACCTTTTGTACTTAATGTTCTTCCAACATATTCTGTTGTGTCTGTGTGTGCAGTGCCTTGATTGTACTTTACAATGGGTATGGCATAACCTCTGGTGTTTTAGTAAGAAAGTAATTCCTCAGAGGGATCAGCACTACTCCTTCTTTCAGGCCTGGGTGGGAATATATTTGAAATAACTTGAGGTGTTTTTGATTTCATTTACCAGCCAGACACTTCATGGGCCAATATCTGAAGCTTGTAGACCTGACAAAAAAAGTATTCACAAATCATTTTTGGCAAATATTTTCACCTGTATTGAGTACAAGATGAGTTGGGTTTACCACATCAAGATGACTAAGATTCAGTCAGTTTTGTTGTCGAAAAAAAAAAGACAGACACAGGGTTCACTTTCACATACTCTCATTGTAATTCTCTACAAATTCTGGCACTCAGAATTAACAAATACCCCTTAACCCAGGTCTGTTTATTTAAAAAGAAATCAAGTTTTCTCTGTTTTTTGCTTCTCAAAAAGCTCAGCTGCAGTTTAACCAAGCCTGATTCACTTTGTGAGTTGTACTGTATCGTTTCATGTATTCTTAACCCCCACATTCAATAATGATGATGATGATGATCTAAATGTATTTGTAGAGTTGTTTTCAGCTGGACTCATAAAAGTGCTTGTATGTCTTCACATCTTCCTGTAGTAAGGAGGCCACTGTCAGATCTGAGCCCATTCTCTGTTCCTGGGAAGCTTCTCACTTCTGTAGTGACATGACCACACACACGCGCGCGCACACACACAAACACATACGCACACACACACATGCATTATTTACCTCAGTATGCATACGCGTGCACACACACTGTATCAAAATAGATTCTGTGCAATTCGCTGAGGGAGGAGTAACTTCAGAACAACAAAGCAGAATCAAGGTATTTCTTCAGAATAATTCATGACTAAAACTCTGGGGAGAGCATGACTGACTAGGATCAACAACTTACAAGCTTCAAAGTGGCATAAGGTGCAGTGACAAAAAGACCTCAAGCACTGCAAAGGAACAGTGAAGGACATATAATAGATGGCAGAAATACATAAGACTCTACAAATACACATTCAGCATTCAGACACCATGTGCTTTTAGTGTGTGTATGACATGCAGTGGCTGTAGATTTAGGACAGGGATAGTGAAAAGTGTGTGTGCATGTATGCTGGTGGTTATCATCCTGTCCTGTGCAAATCATCCTACAACCATGAACAATATCACAGAGCTCTGCTTTCTCTTTATTTTTCATGCTGGAGTAAGGAGAGCAGCCTTCACCCAGGTTCAAGCTCCCTGTCAGCAAACATCCACCCTGCTGACGGTCCTTGAATAAAACAACGAGCCCCTACCAGCTCCAGGCCTCCTGCTCTGTAGCAGACCTCACACTCTGACCTGACCTGTGGAGGGAGTCAAGCAAAGAGAAAATTCTCCTTTGCCAATGCATGCAATAAAGGGTTCCACTGAAATATATCATCCTCATATTCAGCATTTATTTATTTATCCATATTATAAAAGAGACAATTACAACTGTTTCGTGTAGGTTCAACATTTACCAGTACAGGCTGTGGTGCAACAATCCCTTGTTCATACAGAAGCCCAATTCAGGTGTTAAAATAATGATGTACGAACCCACAAAATGTGGCTTTCAATTCTGGGCTCAGGGCCCTAACGGTTTTCACCCTAGCCAACTAATCAGGGACAGTTTTACACCTGGGATACCAAGTGATTGCAATTAACTGCAATTAGCTAACTAGTATGAAGCAGTGTTCTTAGTCAAGGATTGCATCCCCTCTGGCCAAAATGTGACTCATCCTCAGTCCTCACATCCTCGCTGGGTCAGCATCCAAAAATTAGCCACCATCATTATGGATATGCCACATGGTTGAAAGATGCATAAAGAGGCTTTCATATCTCCTCACCTCTGTCCCCTAATGAGACGTGGCCAGAGAACACACTGGTGGATCCACAATTTAGAAATAATGAGTGAAGATAAGTGTTATGCTTACATAGCCCTGCCTCGACACCGCTAGAAATGTGCTGACAAAATGACATCCTAAATTGTACGAAGCCTAAAGTATTATGCTGTATATCCCCAAAGAATGGTAGGTTTTAAATCTTAGAGATTTTTAAGTGTTGTGATAAACTTACATGCTGACAGCACTCTCAGAGTGTGCTGTGCTCACATAGGTCCTTCTAAAATGAGGTGTCATAAGGCTTAAGGCTTCTGAAAACTGCTAACTCAGTAGTTGAGACAACAAACAGTATTCATAATTTGACTATTGGCAAAACAGGCGGCTGACACTTGTAGCTTCAAATGGCCTGGCTGGAAGTTCAGAAATCAAATTGTATCTGCAAGCAATTATACCAAATTCTTAGAGCATTGTATGACTGTCCACTCCAAATCATACAGCATATAATTCCTGTCTTATTCATAGTAATAAAATACATTTTCAAAGTTTGGACCCCAGCTAATACCCATGCAGCTATACGACATACAACCAGCTAGTATGCCACAAATACACAAATACTAACAATCCAAAATATTAACATGCTAACAAGTCAATTTTGCTTTAAGTTAATATTTTTCTCCTCAGCTGCAGCTTGTCACTGGTTCAAAATCATGGTACGTTCCACCCGTGTATGTGTGGCCAACATACTAGATACTAGATACTGCAAAAGCATGCTGTCCAGTACATGGAGATCTGTATGCGTGACATGACCATTCATAACATTAGAACAAGAAAAAGAAGTGTCTCAAATCTGTCCAGAAGTAATAATACCTTAAAACACATTTGAATCTGCAGACCTCACCACGGACTGCAAGTTTGAGGAGATGGTAGCACATCATATATTGCACCCATAATGAATCCAATTTGGTCTATTCCCCTATATCCCCACAGCTTTCTCCAGCCAAGTTTCCGCCTCCTCACTCTTTCCCAATTCATCAACTGATTTAGGGAGACAGCAGCTTTGCCCCCTCTTCCTGCCAATGTATTTTTTTTTCACTCTTAAGGAGTTGCTCTACTGCCCTATACCTCTGCTTAAATCCCTTACAATATACTTATGTAATAAATAAGTGATTAAATAAGTAAATCTGCTGAATTGCTTCTCCTGGGTTCCATTTTTGCCCAGCTGATGCAGTGTAAGCTACAGGCCAACATCTTTAGAATTTGTCAATATCATCTTACCTTAGTGCATTTATGTGCTCCTCTATTTTTTCCACCATCCTTTTACTGTAATAAGCCACACTGCTAAGACACTTTAGGACTCCAAGCAATTTCCTAACATATATGAAGCATTCAGCCTCTTCTCTTCCTTTGATATAAGCATCTGTTATGCTGTCAAGGGCGATATTAGCCAAGCCAGAAAAGCAAACTGCAGGCACTACAGATTGTGCTGTGCCATGCTAACTTCATAAGCTTCCACAAAAACCTCAGTACCATCTGCTGCACTTGGCAAAGTAAATTACGTTTTCTTTCAACTATCTCAGTGGTATTTGAGGAATTTTCTTTTTCAGAACAAAGATCCAAAAGTAATTTTCGTTGAATTTCACCTGCATTGACAGTTACCCTAGAGACAGGCAAGCCGTGTCAGAGCAGTATATAAGTTAGGCCTGTATTTGTATTCTTTTACCTCTTCTCCCATCCGTCAGGGCTCCATAGGGACCTCACTGGCACTCCGGTGGCAGTCTCTAAGGATGCTGAAGTGCCCGCCAGTTGTATCCACATTGTGACTATAGCTCGTGCTGCTCCTCCATGTCCAAAGCTATTCTGTTTAGATGTGCAGAAAGCAGAGAACGGCTGCACTATGGATCTTGAGTACAAATCACTGCTCGCTGTTTAAGTAAATGGATATGGTTTCCCTCCCATTTGACAAAAGCCTATCTAATGAATTTTAAAAATGAATGTATGGATATAGGACAAATGGTAAGGACCCACCTCAGCCTGCATAATTGATGTTAAAGGGAATAAAAGGAGGGGAATAGAGTGGTGGGGTGATGCATTACAGTGGATGGACATGTATATGCACCATGTAGTCTGATGCAAGAAGGGTAAGCCCACTGTTCCTTTTGTAAAATCTCTCACAGTTACTCTTTCTAAACCAAGAAATATAATAAACTTAAAACGAAGCTCAGTCTCTTATGTAATAAATTTAAAACACTGTTGTCTGGGAATACACCAGAGAAATTTTTATTTACTTATACCAAAAAGGAAATCCTTACTATAAAGAATCAGTCCTAATGAATATAATGAAATTTTAATGGATGCCAGACAAACATCGCAGCAAAGTATGAACAAAGGAAATAACTATATCATTTCCTGTAGGAATACTATAGAAATACAATAGTGATTATATCATATCTGAGATTATTAAAAGAATGGCAATGCCACAATAAACTGAAAAGCGTACCCTATACACACCAAATCCCTACTGGAATGTTGCAGTGATTTTTTAAGAGAGAGTACAAAAGGAGAATATAATTTTATTTCAAAACTGTAATGTAAATCACACCCACGCAATAGGGTGGGAGTACGTAATAATAGCACATATTTCGAAATAGCAGTTTCTATTGACGACTGATGTGTGAAATGCATCCCATCCTACCTCTAATTAATGACTTCACCAAAACGATTCAGAAGCATCGCCTATTTGATTATGATGAAAAGGGCTTACACAGCGTATGAATATTTTAAGGAGTTGGGTGGTGACTTGGGAGACAAATTTGCCCACGGCATTCCTATTGGTTTAGTGGGGACGTGATGACACGGAGGAGTTGGGCTTAACACTTTATAAAGCTTCCTTGTCCGCGGCGAGCCACTGTTAAAAGATCACTGTTGCTGAAACTTCACATCCTGCGCTTCACGCACTGGAAACAGACGAGCGACCTCGAGACTGCTGTCCATCATGAGCGAGGTAGGACAATATTTACGCGTTAGAACAAGAGAAACACTGGGATTAACTCAATTACGCACGATCCATGCGCGCTTACGCGCAAAGCGAAGTAGAATAGTGATTTAGTAAACTGCCACTCTGCAGTTGTCAACCGATTCCTCTTAACGAATGTGATTTATTATCCTGTATCTTCTGCTGCTAAAAGCAGGCAGGCTTGAGGATATGATTCATGATAATGTGTTGAATGCTGCACAGCTGCACTGCCAAAAGTGTGCCAATTAACCAACATCAACGTAGGGAACTCCACGGCGCATCTCTTTGCTGTGGGATACCACCTTTCACCAACTCCCTCCAGAATGACAGTGCACAGGTTTTATGAGCTATAACATTTTATATATATAGTATATGTATATGCAATACAGCGGATTCACTACCACGTTTAAACCTCAGTGCCAGTGCGTGGTTTGCCAACCACTAGGAACACCATGTGGCAAATCTGGAGCGCAATATGAATAGGTTAGGGAGCGTAATTGCAGCTCAATGGTGCCTTCCACCAGGTTCACTTTACTGTTATTACTTTGTTATTACACAACGTACATACAGCACAGTACACCAGTAACAATTACAACGTAGCGTTTAATAAGAAGAAAAGCATCGCTTGAAGTCCAGGCTGTACTTTTGAGAAACAGTGAGCTCTTGATATATTTTAGGGGTAATTAGCGCAGGTCTCTCCACACTATGTTAGTATAGGTGATTGTACAATATTTGACAGTAAACAAACTGTATATGCACTTCACTCCGTGTTTGCGCTGCTCTCCCCAGGACAAGGCTACAGGGAACTCCTGGCAGTAAAAAAAAAAAAAATCCTTATACTTATTTATTTATTTATTTACTAAATGTTAACAAATGCACTAATCAGCTCGTTATTGTGACTGAATGTATGTTATATATTGCTTGTGGTATGCTGATGCAATTTTTAAATATTATTTTTATTTGATGTTAAATTTTGTGTTATTTATATGATGCGTTATCTCATATTCTAGAATATGTTAGAATATTCTATTCTAACATATTCTATTCTATTCTATTCTATTCTATTCCATCCTATTCTGTGTTGCAATATGTCAGTGTCAGTGGATGTACAGTATGTTACTGCAGGTCATTATACAGTATGTTAGTTCAGGTAATTACATTGTACTGTATGTATAGGCTTATGTCTCAATATAACTAACGGAGCAGCTCCAGGCAACAGAGAAATGACACCACAGGGGGTTACAGCTTGGAATGGAAAACTGCTATTAGGTTTTCCCACAGCTCGCTGCCCCTGATCCCTCAGTCACAGATGTTCCAGCTCCATTCATTTCAAAGTGGTGGGAGGGGGATATTAATAGCCCTTTTTTAGTTGAGAGTTAAGAACATTTTATCCGGCACAGACTCTAAAGTTTATTACTTAATGCCCGGATTACTCCACTAAGGTCACCACCAGCATTTTCAGTCTGCCTTAATGTTCATAGTCGCGGTACTAATTTGCTTTTAGTGTGCCAATGTCATGCACATGTTATACTACAACGTCAGTCACTGCAACACTGTGAAACCTGTTAGTAAATATGATGGTAATGCGCTGTTAATGATTTTAATGCAAGTTTGATATGAGCCCCCTCCTCAAATTCAGCAGAACTTGAAGATAGCTGATGCTGGGGTCTGTATTTTGCTTCAATCTTATCATGAATTGGAAAATAGGCTTTGCTTGTTGGTTGTAAGACATCATTGTGTGACTTACCTGCATTGTTCTATAAGGAAGTTGAAGTTTTGTCAGCAGATTGGGGAGTGTCAGCTTCAAGATGTTCAGTTCTCAGCTCACAGAGCTACAAGGGAGGGCTGGGAACAACTCGCTTTCCGTTCAATCAATTCAAACTGTAAATTGAAACTACAATTCACTTACTGACAGAGCGTCAATTCTCAGTCATACACTGAATATGAGCAAATGATTTTGAAGGTTCCGTTCAATTTAATTTTCAGGAAATCCAGTTGCTGAATTGATTAAAATGAAAGTGAAATTGAATTGCACCTTTCACTGCTGCAGAGCGCTGCTGTCAGCGTTGGGATGAATAAAGAGAAGAGAGATTATAGTGGGATTTCCTGGTGTTTGATGAACAAAGATGGCTTTGTGCCTGTGCTGTGACATTCTGTCTTCAGAGTGAGCGACAACTTAGCAGACAAACCGCTCGGTGTGTTTTCTACTGTACATTTATAATGCAGGACCAGAGAGAGTCGAGGCAACTGAAGCCAGGTCACACTTGCTTGTTGGGGCGATTCACTCCAGAAAAATACTCCTGGAGTTGTAGTGTGTGTGTGTGTGTGCATGTGCGGGTATGTGCGCATGTATCTTTGCATGCATATTTGTGTTTATATATGCCCACATGTTTGTCCGGGGTGCGAAAGCAAAGGTATATACTTTCTGTTTGTATTTGTGTGCAGGACATTAGAGAGGTAGAGAGCAAAGGGGGGGCAGTGTGAAACACCAGAAGAGTTTGGTGCCACAGTGTGCGCACACAGAGCCACAGTGTGTGAGTGTAACAGCAGACAGCAGCTCTCACCTCCCATCCCAGAGGTTCCCAGTCGAACAGTGTCCAAGGGCAGCCAACAGTGACCTTTGGATTAACAAGAAGGCGCTGTTACCTGAGCGCAGTCTTACACTGTAGTGCTGTAGTGCTGGTTACGCGGTCATTACCTGAAACGGACAGGTGGCAGATGTCACCCTACTTCCTCTGCAAGTTGTTCATAATGAGTCGTTCATTGACTGCCTCAATAAAAGTTGGATTCCGTGTGCACACACAGCAGCAGCTGTAACAGCCTTTGAATAATTGAATACCTATCACCGGCTGGCAGGGAAATCTGCCTTTTTTTTTTTCTTTTTTTTTTTTTTTTTTATATATAATAATGTGCAAAGTAAAGTGAAGCTGCCATCTCCCGCTGATTAGGGGAGGTGTAATCTTGGGGAGGAAATGGTCCTGATTCAAGTAGGAGGAAGAAGTGGAGGGAATGTGAAATGATTTTGTCCAGCTCCTTGCAGAGTGGAGTTTGTTCCCAATCATGCACGTATCCCACCTCCAAACTTGATGTGAGGCCAGTAATTGCAGCAGTGCAGCCCAGCACGTTCTGGATGGATGAGCTTCGCAGTGGTCAGCATTGCAGCCCTCCCTCCCTCACCCCCACCCGTCTCTCTCCCCCTTGCTCTCGCTCCACCTTTTCTTTCCCCTCTTGTGGCCTACACACACCGCTCAGCACAAGTGCATTACTCTAAGGTATTATTCTGACATCACATCTTGAGGTTTTGCCTTGTGCTTTCTGTCTTTCTCCCTCTTTTTCTCCCACTCTTTCTCAGCAAGCGAACCAAATCAACAGCTTAAAAAATACAAGGCTTTGGACATTCAACTGAACAACCTGAGTCCCTGAAGCTTTTGACTTCTGTCTATGTGCTTGTCAAAAGGAATGAACAAGATGGCAAGAGACTGAAAAATTGTCTGGGGCTCAAAACAATGGAAAAAGGCTGATTTTACTACTTTCGTAGTAACTTTTTCTGCACATACAGAGGACCATAAGCTACCAAAACCTATCACCATAATACTAGCCCAATGTTCCAGTCACTTAGACTCTGATTTCCTAAAGCTTTTAATATGTGCAAAAACTTTTAGCGTGTGCAAAACCAATGACATAAGCCCTGATTGTTTGAGAGAATTGTCTTGCACCAATGACACGACTTTGAACACTGAAAACGCTTTGGTACTTAATTGTTTTAGTAAATCTGGGGCTTAGTGTTCAAGTTTCTTAGGTCTCAGGCTCAGCCTGCTGGAGTCCTGCCCCATGGGTTCAGCTCAAGCTGACCCGATCTATCATCACTGACTGTTCTGTACAACCTGTGCCACGGCCTCTGTCACCCTGCTGCTGCTCTGTCAGGACAGACTGATACCAGCTCTTTAGTGGACTCTGTGAGGAGAAAGAGCAAACTCTTGATGCTAATACCTGTGCAGATGTGGAGCAGACTATGAGTGAAAAAAGTGAGCAGCGAATCTAGGCCATTTGTGGCCATAAAGTCATTTTTGGTCATTTGGTAAAAACATGCAAGCTGAGACTTAATTCAGAGACTGTAGGATTAAAATGTCTGCTAAGTACGAATTTAACATGGAAACAGCTACAGTTCATAGTAGGTCTTCTTATCTGTCCGTTTTACTATTTAAAAAATGCTTGTGGCTTCACAAGTTTGTTTATTCAGTCCACAGATTCATTGCCACAACTTTAAAGACAGCACCAAGCTTTTCCAGGGTATTTACTTTCAATAGAATTTGAACACATTCACCTATGAATTTATTTATGGAAACTATGGAAACGTGTCTTAAGTGCACAATAATACATTTTTTCAGTATTTTGATACAGATAAATAATGGACTCATAAAGGTTTGACAGCAAATTGCAACATACGTTAAGTCCTTTCACAGAGAGCCTGACAGAAGTACAGACTGGTGTACAAACTGCTCCTCACTGCTCTCATTTCTGAAATCATTTCCTGTTTTATCTCAGTGTGCTCTTTGGTGACAGTTGATACTATATATTACATTGTTTTCAAACTGGACTACACATTACACACCATTTTGTTTCCTGAGCTACTCCAGCATGTTCCACCTGTGCTCAAATTTTGGGCAGCCTCCAGCAAGCCAGCATGGTTGCCTAAAACTGTTGCCATGCTCTCATGATCAGTCCTCTGCCTTTCAAACTGAGGTGATTTTTATTTTTTTTAGGAAGTGCTTATTTTAGCACACTGTTTTTATACACTTTGTTCTTCATTGCATTACCACACCCTTCTAAGTAAATGATGTATGAGGTGGATTTTCAGTAGGTATATACAGTACACATTGTTACGTTCTCACAATACTTTCCTATATGTCAGTATGCATGTTACACTGCAAACCACTGTGCAGCGTTACTGCAGAATTCATGAAACATTTTCCGGGGATGCTTGAACTCCTGTTGACTTGCAGGTATTTTTGGACTAGAAAATTGTATAGTGTTGTACAGTGTGCAGTGCAGTACTGTTACAGTCACTGACTCATAGCTAACCCATCTTCAAGCCACAACAGCCTATAGGGCAGCAGCCAATCTGGTGTAAGCATGGGTTTTCCTGTACGTGTCATATCAGCTCTATCAGCGGTGGGGTCTGCAGGATGGGGAGCGCTCATTTCAGATTCTGAAGACGTCGTCTAAATTAAGTCAAAGATATTCTTAGATCTTATTGATCTTACCTCGGCACCTCCCATCCACATCCTGCTCTGTACTAATTAACATCAAAGAGGTGTTGTTACGGTCTGCTGTAGCCTAGTGTAACAACACAGACATGGTGGGTGTTTCTGTGTGTGTGTGAGTGTGAATGTGCCCAGTCATTTACAATTTTGAGTGTGTGTCTGTGTGATGTGTAAGTGTGTGTGTGTGTGTGTGTGTGTGCTCATTTGGAGATTGACTAGGAGCTTTTTTACCATCATTTTTCATGACCTGCAACACTTCTGAGCAAGTTGGCCCATCTGTGGATTGGATAGGAATGCTAATTAGCGTGACTGTAAATTAGCATAAACTCAGCTCAGATTGGTTGCCAAATCATTACTACAAGCGCCGGCTTTTGCAGAGTATTAGAGTTTCTAATGTTAAAAAAGCCCTCAGTTATTTGGATGACTGCAGTGAGTCATCATATGCAGTATTCAGACCGTTTTGAATTTGCCTTCCCTTACTTTGAACTTAAGGCTAAATTCAGAAGCCCATGGACAGGAAACATCACTTGACAAAAAAGCTGTTTAATCCACTGTAAGCAGCTATTGGATTTTTTGTAAGTACTTAGACTGGAATTACTCCAACAAGGGATCTGAGGATGGAGTCATAACATTAATATTGAGCCCCAGTCAGGCATCTCTGAATAGCTGCAGAAAGTATTTAGGAGAGTTTGATGACCTCTGAATACTTGAAAACTTTGGTAAGGCAAGCTTACCGTGTGCGGTTCAAAATGCAAAAAAACATCCTTTCTCGCTGCAGACATGTTTAAGTCATGTGACAGAGATTTTTGATATATCCTTCAGGGCGGTTAAATAAAATTCACCCGTTGAGAACTCCTCCTTGGTGGTGTTTTTTGACTCACATGTGCACACCCACGGACTCGGACCGAGCTGTTAGTATGGTTCATATTGTGGATGAATGTTGGAGCCACATGGGGAGAAACCGAACACATTTAATCACATTTTGACAACTGGCCAATAACTGCCATCCTGATTTGAAGCAGTGACTCTTTGTCCTCCTATTCTCTCCTCCAGTGCCGCGCTGACATCTTCACACATCATCGCACTCCCATTCCTCAGATTGGATTGCTTTGTGCTACTCAAGAGGCCTCGGCCCAAAACTGCGCTTTTAAGAGGAGGGGGGTTTGGGGGACCAGAATAAGCACAAATTGCCACGAGCCATTGTAGATCCACTGTCTCCCGACTTTTAGACAGGATGAATTTTCTGCTGCAGTTTGATGTATCATTTTTAATAAAAGCGGTGGGAGTGATGGCATTTCAGTACGGTCCCAACTTCTTATCTCCATTTGAAGAGAGAAGCAGATATTCAGTTTTGATCAGCAGCTCCGTTCTTCCGTGTGGGACGTGGAAAATAGAGTGTCATCCGTTTTTATTTGCGATCATTACAGTGATAGCTGGCGCAAGAAGTGAGAAAATCAGAGAATGCTCTTCTTGTCTTTTGGTGTGCTCAACACTTTTCATTCCAGGGTTCAAGGGGTTGCACTTTAATCGATTCCAGTTCAGGACTGGCAGCAGGAGGCTTTAGTACGGGTTCAAAAGGCAGTTCTTTAATCTTCAAAGTGCAAGCTGTATCTGAGGGTACGAATCTACATTTTCGCTCGGCAGAAGCCAAAAGATAAGCCCGTCCTAGTATCTTCGGATTGGTAGACCTACATCAGGAACTCGCGGTCTGTCCCCGCATTCGAATATTAAGCAGCTTTAATGCGTACTCTTGTTGAATTGCTGGATTAGGGGACTTTTGTGGATTGTGTAGATCTGATGGGTTGTGGCCTCCAATGTTCTCAGCCAGATATTCATACAATTTGTTCAGCAGGCGAATGGGCCACATCAGGAGCGATCTTCCCTCCCTAATGGCACCCATGGGTTAAATACTATTTAAGGTTAAGCCTACTAGGCTTAACCTTTCCAAATGTAAACCCACTATTGGGATGAAAGGCAAACTTGCAGAAATAAATAATCACCCAACTGTGATTATATGTCATAGCTAAGCAGAAAATCTCTCACTGCTGCTGTCGCCATGGACCATCTACTGCAGCAGTGGAGGTCTAATGGCATTTTGTCTTTGACATATCACATTCGAAACCTGTTTTCTTTTCCAAAAGCAGTTGTATTTTAAGGTCAGTAGTCATTTTGCAAGAGTGGTATCACTTTTTCAGAATGAAATGCTTCAGAACCTTCCATTTTTTCCTCAACAATCTGGCACAATTAACTTACTTTTTCTATTCATATCAATTCCTAGCCGGTTTACCTTTTTCTTGCGAGCAAATAAACACTTCATCAACCACTGTGATCTTTATCAACAGGCAATGAAGATATGAATAGCAATTTATTCGGTATCTGGATCATAAATCAGTTGGGCTGGTGCAGATTGCATGCTGAAGCGATTGCACTCTGAGTGGTTAAGTGACTGGTGTGAAAACAAATAGTCTCAGTAATGCATGTGTGGTTTTTGTTTGATTGCTATCACGCAGCCATAAATTCACCCAGTTCGCACACTGATAGGCCTCTCTTGTTTGATTCCATTAATTGCATCTTGCAGAGGCAATTGGTAAAGTGAGTCAATAAAAAAAAGTATTGACATCTTTATTGAGCCTGTTGCTTTAGGGGAGTGCACTGGAAGGCAGTTAGAGCTTTTTTCATCTAGTGGCGGAAACAAGCCTCTGTCAGAGGAAACTATATGCATCCAAAGCACTTCCTTTTTATGATTCCTATCTTGTCAGGGCCAAAAAATGCTGATTCAAAAGTAAAAAAGAACTTTGTGTGTGATTCTAACTATATTTAAATCCTAATACAACAAATCATTAGAATTTGAAAGGGCCCAGTTTGACAAGTTGGAGATGTGTTAATGTATGATAATAGGGATCATCTCTGTATAAAAACCCACAGAGTCATCTTTTCTCTTTGCGTTCACCACAGTCATGTAAATCATACACATTTCAGCAGCATCAGCAACCCTGCGTGATGTGTGCACGCTTTGTGTGTGCGTGCACATTCGCATGCATTTCAGTCTTTCACCTTAAAAGTTGAGTGGGTGGCAAGGGCTGAATTAGCAGAGCGACATTCTTGCTATACACTGCAAATTTACCTCCCACAAAATCATTACAGCAACACACTGCACAGATATGAGGCTGAAAATAACACTTTGGGGACTGCAGGGGTCTCTAGGCCAATCTAATAAGTAAGGGAGACAAATATCAGCAGGGTGCAGTGAGTCAGTTGCGGCGTTAGCCTGGACATTAGAGAAACACGCTTGTGACCAGAGGGTTGCTGGTTTGAATACCCAAGACAAATGGAAAAGTCCAGGCAGGGGAAATGAATGTGTAACCCTTTACCTTTTCCATCAGCAGTCGCCATCAGTCTGTTCTTGAGCAAAGCACCAAGTTGCCAACTGCTATGATGTAGCTGCATACTTCCAAAGACAGGCAGGAGTGTGTGAATGTGTGTAACGCTCCCTCTATCCCAGCTACTCCCACAGGCTGTGAATGACAATGTGCTCTCAGGATTTCAAAAATGCTACACTAAGATACAGTGATACTAGATGCTACTACCCTTGTGGTTAAGAGTAATTGTGGTGTATTTTTTATTTTTTCATATAACACAGTATTTGTTTTCCATTGCTTCCCCATCCTTGTTGGCTTGTAAATATCACATTCATGAAATCTGTCTGGCTTGCAAGGTTCATATCTTAATTTGTGGCTTAGAAATCTTATACAAAGTGGATTTGATACGCCATGAATTTGCCAGTTTTGGTTTCCTAAAGGGATTGGCCAGTATCCAGACTGCAATCTGTGGTATTATCACTGGAGATAATGGAAGGGAATAGGGAGCAAGACCTGGATCTATTAAACCAGACTGAAACCGGTTATTTTAACTTTGCTTGAATCTCTTGTGGATGTTATCCTTATTGGAATCACAATGTTAGATAATGTTCTTAACTTGATTTGTCTGTGCTCAAGAAGTAGTTGGATGTTAGAGAGTTTCTCCTTTCTCTACAGAGGATAATCTCCAATCAAAGTCTAACTAAAACGCACCAGCAGAGAGACAGAGCTTATTTGTGAGAGTTTGTGGTAAAGCCTCAGGTGATGTCAGAATTTTCTACTCTTTTCTGGCAGTAAACGACAATTAAGCCAATGTATTTAAAGCTTGGTTTTCACCAAGACTCAAACAGGGGCGACCAAAGATCAGTTGTGGTCTTCGAGAGCTTAAATCAGGTCATGCAGACAAAAATGAGACATTCCACTCTACCTAGCCACATTGAATTTCTCATGGTTGAGTTAAATTATTGTGCACAAAGCAATTTGCTTTATTGGCTGAGTTTTATCAAATTAATAAAATGAAGAAAATGTGTTTGATGTATGTATTTGATGAGTTGATGTATTTCTGGGAAAAAACTACAAGACGCATTTTAGCTCTTACTTATTATACAACAACCCATTAACATGATGGGTATGTCTTGATCAACATAAAACAGTACATAATGTTGTATAAGCAGTACTTTATAGTAAGCTTATAGTAAGCATCCCTTATAACAACAACATTAATGGAAATGTAAAGACAATATCAGACCAAGCAATAACACAAAAAAGAAGAAAGAAAGGAATAAAAGGACTTGCTAACTGTCATAACAAAGCCAAGTGCTAGTTGAGGGCACAGCTAAATTGTTGCTGTACTCCAGAATCTATCCCAGCATGCACTGAGCACAATACATGGAAACCAAAGCAGTTGTAGATTTAGAGCAAGAGGTGTAACTGAAAATGAATGGGAGATGATGCTCTCAATCTGTTAGCTTCTGCCTGTAGTGGAGCTCATCTATAAAGCTAATATTAGCTATTCACACTAGGAGCATAACTCTCTTACTTAATATAAATTCAGAAAGCTGAACTGCGATATACATATCTTACATTGCATACATACATTGTTTTTATGACAAGAAAATCCATCTCTTTCATACACAAAACACTTCTACCAACGTGGCCATTCAAACACCACAGGCCTACGTCATCAAATCACCCAGAGGTAAAAATATATTTTTTTAAAAAAACATCTACAGAGTGACAGTCTGAATTAACCATACTGCAATGTTGCTGAGATCAGACACATTTCAAGTGCTCAAACAAAAAAAAAACTTCACATGCTTTTATTGACGGAATAAAAAAATATGGTCAATATGCCCAACTAACTTTCGGCACCAAGAAGCCATTATTTTTTTCAAAGTGCAGACTGAAGTAGCCTGTTTGTGAGTCATCTCCCTGTGTTCTGGTCTCTGGGGAAACACCTTGGACAGGCTGCCAGTCATTCGCAGGGCTAACCCAGATAGACAGACAGTCTCACTCACACTGCCATTCACACCTATGGACTATTTAAAGTCTCCAATCTACCTGTCTAACATGTCTTTGGAATGACAGAGGAAATCAGAGCCCCCAAAGGAAACCCCATGTGAGCACAGGGAGAAAATGTCGACTCCACACAGAAAGGTCTGGGGATCAAGCATTTAATAAGTTTTTGATTAATTTGACTTTGATTCATTTGTGCCCTCCCTTTCATGATGCTGTACATGGAATTTCATAATTTGTTTAAAAAAGACATACCATTTATATACTATTCATGTGTTTTTTAATGAGTGCACTCATTTTAGACCCATTTCACCCACTTGTCATAATTGCTTGAATTTGCTAAATTACTAAATAGTTTTTTTTTATTACCCTTCTTTTTTAAAGTTTAATTATCCTGATATTTATTGAATAAAGATATATTTAGTGGCTTCAGGCCTTTGACAAAGTGAAAATAAGTTAAAATAGCAATGGGTTTGTTAATCAAGTTTTAGCTTTATAAACAGAGCAATACATTATTAATACACTCTACTACTCTAACAGTACATTTGACAGAAAGGGTTGGCGCAGCTGCACTTAGTGTGTATAGATTAACGTACATCTATGACATGTAAAATTTGTCTGCATGCTTTTTATGCAACTTGAGTACAGATTTCATATATCATGTATTAAGCTGTGGACAGGACATAATACTTTGATACCACAAAATACATTTCCCCCTGCAGGATGGCCACTCCTGGGCTTTGTTATTGGCCTTTCATCTCTGTGGTGACTATCTATAGGCAAGGTCATGGAGATGCGACAGCTAGATCAGCTGTCTCATGCACACTGTGTTGGCTGGCTTAGGGTGACAAAGCTGCTGTTTTATTGATGGTATTCTCTGCTGTTCCCATTATGGATTAAATGGAGCCTAACTTGTGTGCTCATTTCTAAAGTAGCTCAAGTGGAAAAGAAAACCTGCTGCTCAGAGTGTCTCTGTGGATATAACAGTTACAGGAGAAGATCAAGCAAAGACAACTGGCAAAGTGGCTGGAGATTTGAGGCAGTTGCCTCTGGGTTGGACCATGGGAGTACCGTTCAAGTGGACATAAATCATGAGCTGACAGTTAATGTCTGTCATCCAGCAACTCAACCGTTAATTAATTTGGGACTCTCCTGCCTCTTCAATGCCCATAAGATCCCTAAACTCCTATTTATTGTTCATGGCCATGAATGCAAAAATATTAAAACAGAGTTCTGGGACCAGTCCTAATACACAAAAGCAGAAAACGAACAAGTCAACACTGAGCATGACATCCCCCACGATTAGTGCATGTCTCCCTGAGTGTAATTGTTTTGTTGTTTCTATGCGCAATGTGCAATGTACTTGAAGCTTTTTGGCCTGTTGGTGGTGCTGTGATGGGTCAATCTGTTCAATTTTCTGAATACTGGATCTCAATATAAACACAAGCCATTTCCCAAAAGTTCATCGAATTTGACCCAGCAGTGTCCAAGCTATTGAGCATGAAGCCAAGGGATCTGTTGGCCTGGTGGTGGCGCTGTCGTAGGCCAATCAGGTGTATATTCAACATGTTGGACCACAGTGTCAAAAGCCATCATCTCCCCAAGTTTCATCCAAAACAGGCCAGCAGAGATGGAGAAATCGTGCATGATGGATGGAAAGACGGATGGATGGAGCCCAGTCCGTAGTCCCTTCCCCGAGCTTCGATCTTGAGGGAAAATAAACAAACAAAGCTTATTGCAAGAGTGTCATGGGAGTACAACGCTCCACTTATCAACTAAACTAATCCCTCTAGCCTCTTCCCTCAAGGCCAGTATCTCACAGGTGAATTTTGAAACACATCAGAACCAGATGTGATGGAAATCTGTGAGACGTATCTGTGTAAATGCAGCAGGACCTTTGTGTCTGACCCAAGGAGCTCTCTAACCTTTCCCTTAGGTCCCTTCTATCACTGGCATTTCACAAAGCGACTCTGTCACAGCCCCCTCATGGATGAACAGACTGTCAGAGGCAGGAGCTGGAAGCCAAGACGTGTCCTCCGCAGATGTCACTAGAAATACGCTACAACTTTTGAGGAATTATTTTACGAGCCGCAGCCTCACAACCGAGCGTGCGACCGTGTGACAACACGAGAGGTTGGTGAGTTCTTTTACCAGCAGGAATGCGCTGGATAGTCTGATAAGTATGATTCATTTCTCCGAAGAGGCAAGAGGTCGAGGAAATTTGGAGCACAGCCTTTCACAGTTGGCTTAATGGCTTCCAATAGAAATGTTTTATTTGCTCTTGTTGCTTCTACAGTTCGCGCTTACCAGAGACCTTGGTGGGAGTGAGTCCTTTCTGCGCTGCTCCAGATCCTGAGGTGGCTGTCTCTACAATTCCGCCTTTCACTGGGAAAGCAACCACTAATTTGTCAGTTCTCTTATTCTTGAACAACAGAGGAGAAGCGATTTAGCCTTATGTTCTTTCTGCTTGAATTGTCTGTGGCCTACTTCTGCTTTTTTAAATTCTTAATGGCCATTGAGTGCGGCATGGCACTCTTGGACTGTGCAAGCTGCCAAAAGTCTTAAAATAACCCCAGAAACGGCTGTATGGTATTATTAATTTATTTGTGCAATTCCTTCTCCTTCACTTGTGTTTTTCATTAGATTTTCACCCACCACTCTTCTTAGTTATACATTACAAAATCTGTGGTGCCCCAGAGGCCATAGAGCCTGGCAGATTACAAAGTTAAACTCAAAATCACTGGACTAAGAAAATGAACTTTCGATATGACATGAGAGATTTAGTTGTATGACATCGCTGGTGAGGGTTCATTAGTTGATCAGCATCTAAGCCATGACATGATCCTGGTTCTTCACATTTATTATCACATCAAATAGCTGACGACCTCCTCTCTAGGGAGTTGCTATGTGGGATGCTGCCTTCCTACAGTGCCTGGTGGGACGACATGGGTAGAGGACAGATTCATCATTTCTCATAATTAGGGGCTTAATTTGAACACCTTGCTCTTTTCAGTTCATTTGCAAAGCTACTCTCCTGCTGCTTGGCCCACTAAAGCAGGCTGGAGCATTATCTGGGTCGCCTGGTTGCGTAGTGAGCGCAGTGAGTCACGTGGACCCCCACATAGCTGATGGGTGCTTGGCACTGGAACGGGGCAACAGAATGGCCTGCCAACAGACCGGCCCGCCTCTAAACGAGCTGGAGTCTTTAGGCCTCGGCTCTCTTGTAAAAACGGTCAGCGTTGGCAAGCCAGTTGATGCGGCTTGAGCCAAAACATCAATCATCGCATCATGCCAACCATGCTTATGAATCAACTATTGCAGATTAACAAGAAGCCCCTGGGAGACACGATGCTATGGATACCAAGACATTTCTACATTCCACAAACTGTAGAGGTGAGTTCAGGAACCGCAGGACTGTCTTCGCTGCCCTCGGAGAACATCTTCAGCTTTTTCTGCTGTGGTCCAGATCTTTCAAAAAATCTCTTTTAACATGAGGATGGAGAAGCGAGTCTTTTTGACAGCACACACTGAGGGAGACAGGAAATACTGGGGGACAAGGGGGAATATGGAGCATAACCAGGATACCAGGATTATAATGCCTTAGCCAGCCGAGCCACCAGGACACATGTGAATGCCATTGTATACAATCAATGTGTGATGTAATTAGGCTACTCAGTAAGCTGTGCTAATTTGCATCAGAATGTGATAAGAAAATATACAGTTTTGTGTATAGAGGATTATAGTTTCCATTGAACAAATTTGAATTGTCTTGATCTATACAAAAATATACCACATGTAATTTTCTGTATGATAATGTTCAGATCACAGATAACCAAACTGGAATCAGAACCAATTCAGAATTTGCACTATTTCAACAAGGTATAAGACCGCTTTTACAAATGCACAATAAAAAGAAAAGCAAACGAGTAAACAAACTGCCACCCCCCCCCCAAACCGCCCAGTGGCAGGTTCAACCAACTTGCTGGCAGCTACACGCTGAGTCAGAGGACATCCCACAAGGCTCCTTTGGAGAAAATGCAAAAAACAGAAGTGGGCGTGGCCTAATCATTGTGAGAAGTTAGCATGTTGTTCCTTAGCCCAGGACAAACCTTGCATCTAAATTTTGCAGTGTTATACTAATCTGGTGTGCAGTTATGTGACATTTTGTTGTGTGCCACACCCACTGCCACGCCCCCTTTTGACTTAACAGCCTGAAATCTTAATCAGGTCTTCTGTGGCCCAGTACATATTTGACATGTCAATCTGTTCAGAAGTTATGAGCCTTTTTGTGATAGGGTGTGAACAGTCAGCTATTTCTACCTTGGTTCATGAGCAACCTGTTAACCAAATTTGGTGGAAATCTGAGCTTCTGTTTGGAAGTTATGCCGCTGTGTGACGAAAGGACGAATGGACACACACCGATTCATAGATCCCCCCTATTATTTCATCAGGTGGACGACAAGGATAAGGACCAGAGTGGAAATAGAGAGCGAAGTTATCTTAGTAGTTGTAGTCTGTTCTGCTCTTTACAATCTGCAATGTTTTCCCTGCAGACTGTGCCATCATCTCAGTTTAGGTTGTTCCTGCCCTATTTGGCAGGAGTCTGTTTGTTTTTGCTGAGTCAACCTAAAGACACACAAAGACACTTAAGTGCCTTCTCTGCAATCAGGTCCAATATGTCATCATAACAAGTTCTTGCACACCAGTGCAATGAAGGCTTTGAATTCACACAAACATGGAAGATTTATAGCTTATATGTCACTAACTCAATGAATGTCATTCCGAATTAAATATGCTATTATTACCACTTGATTCATGCAATTGATGTCAAACACAATTAATCCAAATCAGAGCAAACGCACATGAGCGAAATATACAGCAGTTTCAACTCGCTCCACTCTGCTCACATGCTCTTTTAGCTTGTCATTCTTCTTGTGTACAAAGTTAGAAATTTTCATTAGTTTATAGTCTATTGGAGGCAAATATAGCCGGATACATCAGAGCCAATGTGGTTAACATGGTGGCATGTTCACTTCTGGTTCATTGGCAGTTTAAATGTATGCAGTTTGTAGGGGAAAGTATGAGTGGAGGAGGAGTGTGGCCCCCCTTATAGCATGTTTGATGTCAGTCCAGATATATCTATCGCAGCAGGATGAGAAGGAGCTTCCTGCCTGACAAAAAACATGTTTATCTCAACCATTCATCTCTTACTGCATCTTAAAATATCTCAAAACAAGCAAAAGCAGCGAACTAGTTGATTCTCATTTACCGTTTCCCTCATTTCCAGGTATTCTTGAAATAAGTGATATTGTGATTAAACTGCAATGAAATTACCTAACCCCACTGGCAGATTATTTTCACATAGATTTAAGTAAAAATTGGATTTTCAGATTCGCAGCAAGATTAAATCTCTTGCAGTGGGGAGTTCTTTAACCAACTCTACAGCCTCTGTAAATCAGATGGCTGGTTGAACCGAAAACCCGCCGATCACAGGGAACTCCCTCTTCTATTTACTGGCCTGCTGGTTAGTTTGTTGCTCCTTTCAGCGCCGTGATTTGCTTTGCGGCGGTACGCTCGTACAGTCCCCATCCTGCAAAAAAAAGCAATCCCAAGAGATTGTCGACACCCACTCTAATGAAAGAAACGCAGGAAAATGTAATCTCGCCAATTTCAAGGCTCATTAAGTTGTGTAACAGACGGTAGTTTGAAAAAATAATTTGAAGAGGAGCTGTAATGTGTTTCCCCCCCTCCCCTCTCCCCCACCTCTCCTCTCTGCACGCGGTAATTGCTGTGAATCAGATTTTTTTTT